>PVIR01013885.1:26580-41691 GCA_004026965.1 Petromus typicus | reverse complement strand
TAAAGATACATATTTATTTTTAAAATAAAGACCTGAAAATGAAACCAGCTCATCCAATTTTTACAAAGATATGACAAGACAGCTTTTATGCAAAAAAAAAAAAAGTAATGCAGAAATAACACTTTCAACTTAGTTTTCTGGTATCTTAAACATCACATCAGTTCTACAAATCACTATTCTTAAATATAGAATTTTAACTGCTCTTTTCCCATTTCTGTCATGCTTACAATAAACCATAAAGTATTCTACACACAAGTGGAATTTTAAACAATATTCTTTTTTTTTTTTTTTTTTTTTAAGGTTTTTTGAGACAGGGTCTCGCTTTTGTGGTTTAGGCTGGCCCCGAGCTCAGCCTCAAACTCACATCACAATCCTCCTGCCTCTGCCTCCCGAGTGCTGGGATTACAGGCGTGAGCCACCACGCCCGGCACTGTGGTATGTGGTACTGGTTGCTGCTGGGTGTGGGTCTCCACACCCAGCACTGCTATGTTGTTACTGGGGAATCGAACCCGGGCCCTTGCGCTTGCAAGACAGGCGCCGGAACCACTGAGCTAACTCCCCGGCCCTTAAACAATATTCTTCATATAAAGGATAGCAATCAAATCATATTTGTACTTCTCCATAAGTTTATATTGTACTAAAATGAGTTTACATGGAAGAATTAGTTGACATTTTTTGACATAACAGCTTAAAAACACCCTTTTTATGCTAACATTACAGTAACGGCTATTCACAGTTCACTTTCACTCTTCCCGAATGGACCAAATCATCCAACAAAATACACCGCAGCACAACTCTGTTTATAAAAACAAAGATGCTCTGTATCATAAGTGCCTGTGAGAAATGCACGGATGCTAAAAAGCACATGGAAATCACTCAGAGTACCTGGATCTAACATTTGTGTAAAACCTGATACTTTATTTTCAATACATGTTTTATTTAAAAGTGAAGGAAAAGCATTTCTCCTTTTATCCAGTCAAGCAGAATTATAAGAACAGAAATAATAGAACTTAAAGACTGTTCTCATTATTCTGGTACAATTAAACCAAGCCTGCATATTTTAACATTAAGCAACGTTAGGGGTTTTTACAAAATCATGATTACAGGCCTGGGGTGTAGCTCAGTGATAGAGTGTGTGTTAGCATGCTCAAGGCCCTGCGTTTGGGCCTTCACATCACAAAAAAAGAGAGAGAAAATAAAATGATGATTATAATTAAATGCTTGAAACAGTGTAACTAAGCTAGTGGCATCCCTTGAACCCCATTATGAAGTTACAAAGCTCCATCTCCAGGTAACACTTTTAAACAGTTTCAAATAACCTAACTGATTAGCCAGCATCAGCTTAGGAATTTTTTTCAGTGTTCTAAGAAATAAGTCAGTGAAGCACTTTTTTTTTTTTTTTTTGAGACAGGGTCTTGTTTTGTGGTTCAGCAAAGCAAGTTTGAGCTCAGCCTCAAACTCACATCACAGCAATCCTCCTGCCTCTGCCTCCCGAGTGCTGGGATTACAGGCGTGAGCCACCACGCCCGGCACTGTGGTATGTGGTGCTGGTTGCTGCTGGGGTGAGTCTCCATGCCCAGTATTGTTATGTGGTTACCAGGTGATCGAACCCAGGTCCTTGCACTTGCAAGGCAGGCGCTGGAACCACTGAGCTATATCCCCGGCCCCAGCACTTTTGATTCGTGACTTAAAAATAAATCAAGTATTAAAATACCAGTGGTTCCTGTACTGAGGTGAATAACCCCCATCAAGTAATGCTTCTCCTGCATCTGATTTTTCCTCCTGAGAGTTTATAAAGGAAAAGAAACCACGAGGAATATTTTTTTAGTTTAGGTGAAAAAATTGTTTCATAAGTTCATACGTTGTAAAAGCCACAGCTTGCGAAGGAATGCAGCGAATGTAGTTGAGAGATAACCCACGGTAGAGCCCCCTGCGGATCCCGTGGTGCCCGTACACGTACTTCATGGTCTGCCGCATGGTACTGAAAGACAACAGCAGAAGGTGATGCTTCTGTGCTGTTCACCAAGTGAGCTCAGCATTTTAAAATGACATTTAAAAAAAAGTTTTTTAAAAAGAAGCTAACCCTATGATGAATGTATTCATTATGTACTGGAAACATTTATTAAAGAAAATTAAAATTTTGGCCATGTGTGGTAGTGCACACTTGCAATCCTACCACTTAGGAGGCTGAGGCAGGAGGATCACCTCAAGTTGAAGGCCAGCATGGGATACAAAGCGATTTTGAGGTCATAGCCAGATCCTGTCTCAAAAACTAAAAAAACAACAAAAAGTATGACCATCAAAAATATGGATTGCATATATTTTATATTAAAAAATGCTAAATATTGAACTGTTGAAGTGATATTTTAGAAATACCAGGCACATAAATACTTAAGACAATTATATCTGTTTCTTTTTATACCTTGTAGAAATGTGACCATGAGAAAATTTTATTTTAGGGCCAGAGATGTAGTGGTTCTGGGACCTGCCTGGCAAGCACAAAGTCCTGAGTTCAATCTCCTTGGAACCACATACAACGTGGTGACTCATGCCCCATCAGCAGTCTGTACCACATACCACAGTGCCAGGCGTGGTAGCTCAGGCTTGTAATCCTAGCACTTGGGAAGCAGAGGCAGGAGGATTGCTCTGAGTTTAAAGCTGAGTTCAAGGGCCGGGGATTTAGCTCAGTGGGTCAGGCACCTGTCGTGCAAGCGCAAGGGCCCAGGTTCGATACCCCGGTAGCCACATACAATACTGGGTATGGAGACTCACGCCCAGCAGCATCCAGTACCACATACCACAGTGCCGGGCGTGGTGGCTCACGCCTGTAATCCCAGCACTCAGGAGGCACAGGCAGGAGGATTGCTGTGATGTGAGTTTGAGGCTGAGCTCAGGGCCAGCCTGAACCACAAAGCGAGACCCTGTCTCAAAAAACCTAAAAAAGAAAAAAAAAAAAAAAAAGCTGAGCTCAACACCAGCCTGAACTACAAAGTAAGAACTTGTTTCAAAAAAAAGAAAAGAAAATTTTATTTTATTTTGTGTGTTTTTTTTTTTAAGGTTTTTTGAGACAGGGTCTCGCTTTGTGGTTCAGGCTGGCCTTGAGCTCAGCCTCAAACTCACTGCCACAGCAATCCTCCTGCCTCTGCCTCCCAAGTGCTGGGATTACAGGCGTGAGCCACCACGCCCGGCACTGTGGTATGTGGTATTGGTTGCCGCTGGGGTGAGTCTCCACACCCAGTATTGTTATGTGGTTACCGGGGATTGAACCCGGGTCCTTGCGCTTGCAAAACAGGCGCCGGAACCACTGAGCTATATCCCCGGCCCTTGTGTTTTATTTTTTGAGACAGGATCTCAGTATGTAGCCTAGTCTGGCCTCAACTCAAGGTGATCCTCCTGCATCAGCCTCTCAAGTATCAGGGTTACAAGTGTTTATTACCACATGCAGTGTGCCCAGAAAACTTTAAATTATATATGTATGTCACTTATATTTCTTTTTTTTGAGACAGGGTCTTGCTTTTGTAGTTCAGGCTGACCCCGAGCTCACTATATAGCCCAGGCAAGTCTTGAACTCATAACAATCCTCCTGTGTCAAGTGCTGGGATTACAGGTATGAGCCACCATACCCAGCACTGTGGTATATGATTACCGTGGATCAAACTTGGGACCTTGCGCTTGCCAGGCAAATGCCAGAATCACTGAGCTAAATCCCAGCCCATCACTTATATTTGTATTTAACAGAGCTGTTCTACAACAGATTTTTTTCTTCTTTTTTTGTGGTACTAAGGATTGAATTCACAACCTTGGGCCTGCGAAGCAGGTACAGTACCACTGAACTAAATTTCTAGCTTAATTTTTTTTTTCTTTGAAATAGTCTCACAATGCACTTCAGGCTGGCCTTAAGCCACTAGGTATCCTAGTACCCATTGTGGTGTGTGGTACTGATTGTTGATGGGTATGAGTCACCATGCCCAGCACTGTAGTATGTGGTTACTAGGGATCGAACTCAAACATGATTGCAAGACAGATGCCGGAACCACTGAGTTAAATCCCAACCCTATTTTACCTTTTTTTTTGGTAATGGAAATCGAATTCAGCATTTTGCATTTGCCAGACAGGCACTATGCACTGAGCTATATCTCCAGCCCTTTCTTACTAATTTTATTTTTATTTATTTATTTTTGTGTGTGATATCAGAGATCAAACTCATGACCTTGTGCTTCTAAGGCAGGTAGCAGCTCCACTGAGCTAAATCCTTATTCCTTTCCTACTGATTTTAAACAACACATTTCCAAAGAAAACGAATAACGACATGTGGAGAACTCACAGGCACTTTTCAAATTCTGGCAGAACAGTTCCTAATTGCATTCGCCGACGAGTTACATCAAATGGGTAGCTAGGAGAGAAAATGGCACAGACTTGAAAATAATTCTTCATTCAGCCACCACTGAATGAAAAGTACCACATACACCAGTAATTAATGTATTCCAATGTTTTTACTGTTTTGTCTAATCTAGGAATCGGGATATAAGCACACAAATAAAATCAATGAACCAGTCAAGTAGGGTGGCACATGCCTGAAAAGCCAGCACTGGGGAGACTGAGGCAGGAGATTGCCATGAGTTCAAGGCCAGTCTGAATTACAAAGGGAGACCCAGTTTCAAAAAGCAAAAACCGAAAAGTCAATGAATCATACAGGGTTTCCTCCCTCTCTCAGAGGAGTCTTCTGTACCATCATAATACTACGTTCTGTTCACTCCTACAAGGACAAATTAAATGCCAGTTCCTGAAGAAACAGTGCTCTTCCTCAGGGTTTCTCCGCTTTATTTCTTTATTTTTAAGATGGGGCTTGCTATGTTGTTGTGAACTATGCTGGCCCTGAACTTGCAGTGATCTCCTGTCCCAGCTCCCCGAAGGCTGGGATTACAGCTCTCCACTTTGCTGTTACTAACACTTTCGATTATCATTTGTTGTCGAGTACACAGTCTTTTGCATTTTTAAGATGCTTAAGTGTTATAGTCATTATTAATAACTGTACACACAAAAATATGTTTAAGTGCCTCCCTGGTTTCTGCTCACTGAACAATAGCAGAAATCCCAGAGTTGTGGCGATGAAAACTGTCTCCAGACGTAAACAAATGTTCCCTAGAATCCAAATCACCCCCACCCGGAAAAGACTACCAGAATTTCAGCAAGTCTTCTGGATTACAGTAGACTAACACACAATATTCATTTAAGAGCTAGAACTAATGCACAATGAATTGTATCTTGAGGGCAGAGAAAATTATAGACTAGAAAAGCCACCTCTCCTAGGAGTGATCTTTAAAGCTCCTGTCATTTTGCTGAGTGGACCACTGCGCTGAATGACTCATGCACACTGCTTCATATCTTCAAAACTGCAAAAGCAATCATATTCTGTACTGCTACAAAGTTGCTTTCTACTTTCCTATTTGAACTTCTCCTTGGTATCTAACACAAAGGCAATGTATAACCAAAGTAATTATATATTTCTACATGCATTTAAATTTACTGTCACAAAACAAATAGGAAGGTTGGGAGCTGATGACTATCATAAAGAGGAAAACAGAAAGGTAATATTTGGGTTTTGTTTTTGCAAAGACGAGCACCAACCCGGAGCCTGTTGCCTGCCACACTGGAGCTCTCCACAGAGCCCACCCAGACCTGAAGGGAAACCTGGGGTATTGGCTGATGGCAGACTACGGAAGGGAAGACAGGGACATGTGGAGATGGAATGGGGGGAGGGGTCAGGAAAGGCAGTGTAGATGGATGTGGTTTTCTGTGCATATACTGAAACCATGAAGACAGACCAGGTGTTCTACACACTGATCTGGGAGCAGAAAATAAAGTCTGGCTTGGCAAGGAAGAGTGGGCGATGGGTCAGTAAGATACCTACAAAGGAAGGACGGTGTTATAATAGCCCAAGAGTGGAGATACTGAAAAGGTGGACAGACAGTTAGGGGACTCACTTCACTGTGGACAGGTAGGTGAGATATAGTTTAAGCAGTGGGAAGTCAGATGCAGCAATTGTTTGCTGCATGTCTTTAGAAATGAAAGATCATTCAGACTCCAGAACCAAGATCCCAGACTTCCCTGGACAACAACTACCATTAGATAACATGGTAGTTTATTAGTATTAAAAGTTACTTGCCTAAACCTACTGTGGTGGGCCATACCTGCAATCCCAGCACTTGGAAGGGAGGTCAAGGCAGGAGCAGGCCATGAATTCAAGGCCAGCTTGGGGTACACAGTGACTTCAAGGGCAGTCTGGCTACACCGCCAGCCCTTCACGCAAAAAGAAAAAAGGAGGTAGGTTCTAAATTGGGAGTTAATACTGAAGAGCAGGAGGCAATAAAACCAATAAAACATCAGAATAGCTGGAGGCAATCATTTCTCTGTAAATAACAATGATTCCATGAGTTCCTAAAAGTAGACTCAATGTCTTTTTTTCCCCACTCTGAATCAAGGGCAACTCTTTTTTTATAAATGTAACCCTAATTGTGAAATTCAATGAACCTATTACTTTTCTTAGTCCTGGAGACTGAACTCAAGGCCTCTACATCCCCAGACCTTTTCATTTTTTGTCTTGAGATAGGCCTTGCTAAACGGCCCAGAATCCATAACCTCCTGAGTTCGAGTCTCACATACCTGGGATTATACAAATACTCTTTGGGAATAGAACTTGGGACCTTGCGCTTGCGAGGCAGGCACTGTACCACTGAGCTACATCCCCTGGATATGCTTTCTGTAATTCTCTGTGATATTACTAATTCCTTATCTTCCTGTTTATCAGGATATTTCTTCTGAGTCACAGAAAAATTTCTATTTCTGAAAAGTTCCTATTTCTTATTATTCCAGTAGCTTTCTATCTCATTTTACCTGATCTCTCTTGGTCTAGGCTAGGGAAATATTTTGAAGCCATCTTTCTTTCCAAGTGGGAAGATTATTCCTAATATATGTATTATCTCTGAGTCCAGTTAGAGAATACGATACTTTTGCTGCCGTCTTAACAAAAACATAGGCTTTATTTATTTCTTCAGTGAATTTCTTTTTTTTTTAAGGTTTTTTGAGACAGGGTTTCGCTTTGTGGTTCAGGCTGGCCCTGAGCTCAGCCTCAAACTCACATCACAGCAATCCTCTTGCCTCTGCCTCCCGAGTGCTGGGATTACAGGCGTGAGCCACCACGCCCGGCACTGTGGTATGTGGTACTGGTTGCTGCTGGGCATGAGTCTCCATGCCAAGTATGGTATGTGGTTACTGGGGAATCGAACCCGGGCCCTTGCGCTTGCAAGACAGGCGCCGGAACCACTGAGCTAACTCCCCGGCCCTCTTCAGTGAATTTCTTGATGTCTACTATATTATCTGGTCAAAGTAGGCTTCTTAGGAGCTAATGCAAGACAAGCTGTGCTTCCTTAGACATATGCACATCTAAACTCCACAAACTACATGGCTCTAACCGCAGAAATTTCATGCAAATTCACGACAAGATACAGATGAACTTTATCTATCTTTCTGTCTTTTTTTGTTTTCTGTTATTTGTGACAGGTTCTGCTATGTAATTTAGCCTAGCCTTGAACTCACTATTTATTCTAGGCCAACTTCAAACTCAGAGCAATTCTCCTTTGTCTGCCTCCCAATTACTGGGATGACAGACACGTGCTCTTTCCTTTAAATGAAAGTATAGCAAATTGGTGGATTTGGATTAACTTGATCAATTTGTAGAATTCCTTATTTATTATGTTTTTGTTCTGGGCATTTAATTATTTACAATGTGCTTAGAGTAAATGCAAAACAGTAGTAATACTTATTTGACAAGGGATCCCATTTTTGAATAATGTATTAGAAAAAATAAGGTGATTAAATTACTGCAAAAATCAGGATTGGCTAACTATAGTTTGATGAAAGGTTGATGAAGAAACTTACGATATTGTCTGTGCTATTGCTCCAGCAACACCACCACAAAGTAAATTTATGTGAGTTTTCAAAACTAACACATTAGGATTGTCTGATGAAGGTCTGCCAAGGAGGGTAGGGGCATGGGAAAGCCCAACACTCTTTAGGGTACCAAAAGTGAAAAATGAAACACCTGAAAAACAAAATACAAATTCACCGTGATGCTTCGGAGAACATGAGCCATGAAAGACACTGTTTACATAATAACCTGTTTACTCCAGGAACTAACTCTTGAGCTTCCTAATTTTGTCTGCTTGGCTTAACATCAAATAAAATGACCTATTTAATGTTTATAAACTGACACCACAAGGAACTTAAGCATCAATTTTCACACACTAATATACTGCACATTGAAGGGTCTGTAGTGAATGTACTGCTGCCTTATAGGTGAGTAGAATTCAACAACATTCCCAAGTTTCACCTAGGGAAAATTAAATTCATGATTAATAACTAAAAGTAAATATGAGGACTTGTATTTACCACAACGATGACAGCAATAATACAAGACAGACAAAAAAAAAACTGAGATGACAAAGCAGTTTGATTTTAATTCAGTGTCTAATTTTGTCTTCAAAAAGGAGTGACCAAGACAGAAATGTTCACACCGGCTCATAATACTTGTTGAATCTAATACTTTAAAGCAATTGGTGCTTGTAAAACATTTATGTGATTTTTTTTTTTTTTTGAGACAGGTTCTCGCTTTGTGGTTCAGGCTGGCCCTGAGCTCAGCCTCCAACTCACATCACAATCCTCCTGCCTCTGCCTCCCGAGTGCTGGGATTACAGGCGTGAGCCACCACGCCCGGCACTGTGGTATGTGGTACTGGTTGCTGCTGGGTGTCTCCACACCCAGTATTGTTATGTGGTTACCGGGGAATCGAACCCGGGTCCTTGCGCTTGCGAGACAGGCGCCGGAACCACTGAGCTAACTCCCCAGCCCCCTGTGGTACTGATTTCTGATGGCCATGAGTCACCATGCCTGGCACTGAGGTATGCGGTCACCAGGAATCGAACTCAGGACCTTGCACTTGCCAAGCCAATGTCGGAACCACTAAACTAAATCCCTGGCCCTATGTGATTTCTAAATAAAATTACACATAAATTTAAAAAAAAGAACTCAGGCCACACTTGGTGGCAAAAATCTGTAAGCCCAGCACTCTAGGCAGCTGAGGAAAGGGGATAGTAAAATTTGGGAGCAGTTAGGACAATTTAATGACTTAGTGAGATCTTGCGTCAAAACTAAAAAATTATCAAAGGGCTGGGATGTACTTCAGTGAGAAGATACTGCAGTTCAATCCCCAGTACCATGAAAGGAAAAAGAATAAACTAGTACCAGCAAATATTCGGCCTTCCCTAGGCTAACACTTCCTTATAGGGATTTCCTTCCAAGGGCGCTCTGGGGACTGAGCCTAGGGCAACACACCGAGCTCATCTTCAGCCCTTCTATTTTTTTATTCTGAGACTTATTCTCATTAAATTTCCAAAGCTGATCTTGAATTTGCAAATCTCAGGCCAGGAATGGTGGCTCACGCCTGTAATACCAGCACCCAGGAGGCACAGGCAGGACTACTGTGAGTTCCAGGCTGGCCTGGGCCACATAGTGAATCTGGGGCCATCTTGCACTACAAAGCGAGACCTGTTTCAAAAGAGTAGAAAAAAAAACCCTTAAAAAAAAAAAAAAGAATTTGGGCTGGGGAGTTAGCTCAGTGGTTCCGGCGCCTGTCTTGGAAGCACAAGGGCCCGGGTTCAGTCCCCCGGTAACCACATACAATACTGGGCATGGAGACTCATGCCCAGCAGTAACCAGTACCACATACCACAGTGCTGGGGATGGTGGCTCACACCTGTAATCCCAGCACTCGGGAGGCAGAGGCAAGAGGATTGCTGTGATGTGAGTTTGAGGCTAAGCTCAGGGCCTCAAAAAGAATTTGCTATTCTCCTAACTTAGCTTCATAGTGTATTCAAATCATAGGTACACTGCCACTTACCCTGCATGCATTTCTTCTTTATAATAAATTCACATAATCAACAGTATTTTAAGATGATACATAATTTTAGAATATCCTTTTTTTAACAGAAATTGTTCTAAGGACTTAAAACATTCATTATAAGGAAATTTATAGAAATTAAATATAACCAGAAAAAAGCAGAAATATTTGAATGAGCCAAGTATGACAATGCATGCTTGTGACACCAGCACTTGGGAGGCTGAGGCAAGAGGACTACCCTGAGTCTAAAACCAGCTGGGCTACACAGTGAGTTTAAGGCTGGCCTGAAATACTTAAATGATGTGGTCATTGATATAATGTAAACTTTGATGCCTGGTAACACACACATACACACACACACACAAAAACTAATAAACTATTTGTGGTGAATATATAAAATGTAAAAATATTTAGGAAATGAGGAAAAATTAAGAAATAAATCTGTAGATATATTATAACTACATAAAAATATTTTTTTTTTTTTTTGAGACAGGGTCTCGCTTTGTAGTTCAGGCTGGCCAAGAGCTCAGCCTCCAACTCACATCACAGCAATCCTCCTGCCTTTGCCTCCTGAGTGCTGGGATTACAGGCATGAGCTACCACACCCGGCACTGTCGTATGTGGTACTGGTTGCTGTGAGTCTCTATGCCCAGTATGGTATGTGGTTACTGGGATCAAACCCAGGCCCTTGCGCTTGCAAGACAGGTGCCAGAACCACTGAGCTAAATCCCTGGCCGTAAAAATACTTTTTTAGAGAGAAGCAGCTGGGTATGGTAGTTCATCCTGTAATGCTAAACTTGAAAGGCTTAGATTGAAGGATTGTCTCAAAGTAAAGGCCAGCCTGGAACAAGATTCTCTCTCCAAAAAAAAAAAAAGAGCAGGAAATGGTGAGTACTTGTCTAGCAGTCCTGAGGCCTTAGGCTCAGTCCCAAGCACAAGAAAAGAAAAGGACAAGCTAGGATTAGTATGAATCTTAGTTCCAGCTACTTCAGGAGGCTGGGGCAAGAGGATCACCATCAGCTACATAGTAAGATCTCAAAAAACAGGGAACGGGGTAAGAGACTTCTAAACAAAAACTGCAAACTTGAGATGAAGGAAATATGCAAAATATAAAAAAAACTTCTGGCACCTGCCTCGAAAGTATAAGGTCCTGAGTTCAATCCATGGTACCAAAAAACAAAATAGTTTATAAAAACGGGGAGTGCCCAACTGTCATTCTTGCCAGGTGTGGTAACCCATACCTATAATCCCTATACTCAACAATGCCAAGGAAGGAGGATTCCTATGTGTTTGAAGCCACTTGTCTTAAATAATAAATAAATAAAAATAAGAATCATAGGGCCAGGTAGCTCACTAGAGTTGCACCCACCTGGCAAGTGAAAGGTCCTGAGTTTGATTCCCAATACTCACCCCCAAAAAGAATCACTCCAGCAACTCTAATCCCACCGTACCTCCCAAAACTACAGCAACAGAAAGGAGAGGTGACTGTCTCCAGGGACACAGCCCTAGAGACGGAACCTGCTATTAGGCTACAGACTCCAACTCTGAACTCTCAGATTCTAATTCTCAGCAGAAATCCAGAGCAGAAGCTGAATAGTACCTTGAAGGAGGGATCACAGGCAGACCTCCAAGTACTCAGTGATCAATAACAAGCAATGAATTCCTAATCCACAACCAGCCAGCGGGTTGGCAAGGTGGCACACACCTGTGATCCCCCTGAACTGGGAGGTGGGGGTAGGAGGATTATCAGTTCAAGTGTAACATGGGCAACTCAGTGAGCCCCTGCCTCAAAATGTAAAAAGGTCTGGGAGTACAGTTCAATGCAAGGCCCATGATTCAATCCCCAGTGTGCAGGAGGGGTGGAAGGAAGCAGGGAAGTGAGGAAAGAAAGGAAGGAATAAATGTATGTATTTATGATAGGGCAAGGGAAGTAAGGATACAGAAAAATAAGCATAAGTACTATAAAAAGAATCAAAGAAAATCAAGGGCCAGGGATTTAGCTCAGTAGCACTGCAGCTGCCTGGCAAGTGCAAGGTCCTGAGTTTGATTCCCAGTACCGGAAAAACAAATTAAAAAAGAAAATCAGGGCTGGGGATTTAGCTCAGTGCTTCCTGTGCCGGCCTTGCAAGTGCAAGGTGCCAGGTCTGATCCTCAGTAACCACATACAACAATGCCGGGCAAGGTAACTCACACCCACCAGCAATTAACACCATGGACCCACAATGCCAGGCATGGTAGCTCATGCCCGTAATTCTAGTATTTGGGAGGCAGAGGCAGCAGGATTTCTGAGTTTGGGAACAGCCTGAACTACAAAGTAAGACCCTGTCTCAAAAGAAAAACAAAAAACAAAAACAAAAACAAAGGCAGTAAATAGAATCAAATGTAAAGCTACAGAAATCAATTCAAATGCATCAATAATCACAATAAATATTAAGTAGAACTACTAGAAGTTAAGATGCTTATCAGAATGAGTTTAAAATACAGGCAGCTAGTCATGGATAGCTCAGTGATACAGTGCTTGTCTAGTATGTGGTTACTATTGACTTCATCCCAAGCACCTTACAAAACAAAACCTGCAAGTATTGATGGTACATAAGAAATGCTAAAACATAAAGGGCTGGAGATTTAGCTCAGTGTTCTGGAGCCTGTCTTGTAAGCGCAAGGGGCCCGGGTTCGACTCCCTGGTAACCACATATAATACTGGGTACCACATACCACAGTGCCAGGCATGACGGCTCATGCCTGTAATCCCAGCACTCAGGAGGCAGAGGCAGAAGGATTGCTGTGATGTGAGTTTGAGGCTGAGCTCATGGCCAGTCTGAACTACAAAGCGAGACCCTGTCTCAAAAAAAAATAAAAATAAATAAAACATAAAGCATGGGGAAAATAGAAAATAAGACGATTACCTAGGTGTGGTGGTGCACTCCTGGAATTCCAGACCCTTGGGGGGCTAAGGCAGAAGGACCTCAAGTACCAGCCCAGCCTGGATAACATAGTGATTTAGAAGACCTTGTTTCAAAGATTAAGAAAAAGCCTGGGGATATAACTCAGGATCAAAGCCCTGGGTTTAATCCATAGTATGAAAGGAAGAAAGGAAGGGAGAAAGAAAGAGAAAGAGAGCAGAACTTTAAAGTTTTATATTGGTGTAACATGTTTTGTAACAAAAAAAAATAAGCCAACTGAATATTTTAGTTTTTTGAGACAGGGTCTCACTTTGTAGTTCAGGCTGCCCTTGAACTCAGCCTCAAACTCAGAAATCCTCCTGTCTCTGCCTCTCAAGTGCTAGGATTACAGGCATGAGTCAGCATGCCCCCAGCACTGTGGTATGTTCTACTAATTGCTGGTGGGCATGAGTCACCTCGCCTGGCACTGTTGTACGTGGTTGGTGGGGAGATCGAACTTGGGACCTTGCACTTGCAAGACAGGCGCCGGAACCACTGCGCTAAATCTCTGGCCCCTAAATACTGAATATTATGTATGAAATAGTAAAGTGAATTTTCTTTAAAACAATATGCCAGCTAGAGACATGGGTCAGTGGTTTAGGCCATAGTGACACCTATGACATCCATATTACTATTTGTTTTTCTTTTAAGATGAGAGATGTTGGGCCGGGGAGTTAGCTCAGTGGTTCCGGCGCCTGTCTCTTGCAAGCGCAAGGGCCTGGGTTCGATTCCCCGGTAACCACATAACAATACTGGGTGTGGAGACCCATACCCAGCAGCAACCAGTACCACATACCACAGTGCCGGGTGTGGTGGCTCACGCCTATAATCCCAGCACTCGGGAGGCAGAGGCAGGAGGATTATGATGTGAGTTTGAGGCTGAGCTGAGGGCCAGCCTAAACCACAAAGCGAGACCCTGTCTCAAAAAACAAAAAAAAAAAGATGAGAGATGTTAACGTATGAATAGTTTTTTCTAAACTAAAGCTTGCATTCAGGTTCATTTCCAGTGTTGCCACTTTACGATAAGCACGTGAGTTTGGGGTTGCAGCTTGTTGCTCAGTCTCTAACAGTTTCAAGGCAGCCTGGACTGCACAGTGAGCTCAAGGCCAGCCTGGATTATATAGTGAGACCCTGTCCCAAAAAGAAGAATAGGCAAACAGAGCCAGACATGATGGTGCAGCCTGTACCCAGCACTCTGGAGACTGAGGCAGAACTTCCCGGAGTTTGTGGCCAGCCTGTGCTACACGGTGGATTCAAGGCCAGCTGAAATATACAGTAAAGAGGTCATTATAGTGAGTCTGGATTGAACCCAAATTTATTTAACATTAAAAGCTCTGTTAACATGACTTATCACATTAACAGACTATCCCTGTGAACAGAACAAAGCATCTGAAAAGACTCACACAGCAGGCATGTAACCCAATACTAGGGCGTTCACCTAGAAGGCCCATGGTCTTGCCTCTGAGCCTCAGACCACAAGGAAACAATTAAAAAATACTCAACATCAGTCTGTACTGTACAAATGTCAATTCTTCCTTCCATTGTTTGAGGTATTGGCAATGAAACCTACAGGCTTGTGAATGCTCCACAAACACTGTACCACTGAGCATCACCCAGCCCTCAGATAAAGCTCTTCGGACAACTTCCGCAACCTGATATAAAGCCCACACTAGAGGCTGGGAAAATAGCTCACGGGTACTGCTGTCTACCTTGCAAGTGCAAGGCTGTGAGTTTGATCCCTGGCACAGCAAAAAAATATAATAAGACACCGCACCAAACGCACTAAATTAAGCATTCCCTTTAAAGTCGTTGATCTTCCGGCACTAACAAAGCTGAGGCACAGGGACGGCCATGTCAGGCTCAGCCTGAACGATTCAATGACTTGGTAGGGCCCTATCTCAAAACAAACATCTCACATTGGGCCGGGGAGTTAGCTCAGTGGTTCCGGCGCCTGTCTTGCAAGTGCAAGGACCCGGGTTCGATTCCCCGGTAACCACATAACAATACTGGGTGTGGAGACCCCACACCCAGCAGCAACCAGTACCACATACCACAGTGCCGGGTGTGGTGGCTCACGCCTATAATCCCAGCACTCGGGAGGCAGAGGCAGGAGGATTGTGATGTGAGTTTGAGGCTGAGCTCAGGGCCAGCCTGAACCACAAAGCGAGACCCTGTCTCAAAAAAAACCTAAAAAAAAAAAAAAAAAAAAAAAAC
>PVIR01013885.1:16344-26480 GCA_004026965.1 Petromus typicus | reverse complement strand
TTCTGTTACCATTGTTACTTTTCTTCTTTTTTCCTTTTGACACAGGATCTCATTGCTCAGGCTGGCCATAATTTAAGATCGTCCTGCCTCAGTCTCCCAAGTAGATGGGATTAGACATGTATCAGCATGCCTGGTTCATTATTATGGCTTCTATTCATTGCGGCACAAGAAGGAAGCAAGAGGGCTGGGGAGTTAGCTCAGTGGTTCCGGCGCCTGTCTTGCAAGGGCAAGGGACCGGGTTCGATTCCCCAGTAACCACATAACAATACTGGGCGTGGAGACTCACGCCCAGCAGCAACCAGTACCACATACCACAGTACCGGGTGTGGTGGCTCACGCCTGTAATCCCAGCACTCGGGAGGCAGAGGCAGGAGGATTGTGATGTGAGTTTGAGGCTGAGCTCAGGGCCTGTCTCAAGCGAGACCCTGTCTCAAAAAAAACCTAAAAAAAAAAAAAAAAGAAGGAAGCAAGAGAGGGAGAAGCAGAAGGGAAGGGATGGATTTGCACAGGGCATGGTTGTCACACAGCAAATCCAAAGCAGGAATACACAGCATGGTACTGCCTATAATGGTATCAACAGTAGAAAAACGGCCAGCCATATCACAAAAAAGTAAATCAAGGGCCCGGGATTTAGCTCAGTGGTTCCGGCGCCTGTCTTGCAAGCACAAGGACACAGGTTCAATCCCCGGTTAATCATACACAGTATTGGTTGTGAAGACTCACACCCAGCAGCAATCAGCACCACATACCACAGTGCTAGGCGTGGTGGCTCACGCCTGTAATCCCAGCACTCAGGAGGCAGAGGCGGGAGGATTGCTGTGATGTGAGTTTAAAGCTGACTGAGCTCAGGGCCAGCCTGAACTCCAAAGCAAGACCCTATCTCAAAAAAAAAAAAAAAAAAATAGTAAATCAAATAAGCTGGAAACATAAAAGTATAGAAGACACAACAAAATTAGAACAGCCTCTATAAACACATCTAACAAAAATGACCATGAGCTGGGCATGATGGCTCATGCCTGTAAGCCCAGCACTCCGGAGGCAGAGGCAGGAGGATTGCTGTGAGTTCGAGGCCTGCCTAGGCTACATAGTGAGTTCAGGACCAGCCTGAATTACAAAGCAAGACCCTGTCTCAAACAAACAAACACACACACACACACACACACACGCGCACACACACACACACACACACAATTATAGACAGAAGCCAGGAGTGGTGGCACACATCTATAATCACAGGGGAGGATGAGGCAGGAAAACTGCTGTGAGTTGGAGGCCAGCCCAGCTTATATAGTAAATGCAAAGCCTGCTTGAACTACATAGGGAGACTCTGTCTCACAAAATTTAAATCTAAAGATAGATAGATAGACAGACAGACAGGCAGAGATATAGGTAGATAAAAACTATAAAAAGAAAAGAATAAAATTTAAAAACAGCAAAATATGTATACTACTGTACATTCGTGAAAAAGGAAACCATAAGGTAAAAGGATTGTTCTTATAAAATATGAGGACTCATTATAAATTGCTACTCTTTTTAAAAAAAATATAGCACTGCAGATCAGCAGGGGAAGAAAACACTAATAATGAAAAGTGCTAGGTAGAATGCTTATCCTGAAAAAGGAAAAAAATCCCAGATGGATTAAGGACTTAAATACAAAATACTAAAACTTTTAAAATATATTTTGTGGGGCCAGGAATTTAGCCCAGTGGTTCTGGGTTTGATCGCTGGTAACCACATACAATGCTGGGCGTGGAGACTCACGCTCAACAGCAATCAGTACCACATACCACAGTGCCAGGTGTGGTGGCTCACACCTGTAATCCCAACACTTGGGAGGCAGAGGCAGGAGGATTGCTGTGATGTGAGTTTGAGTTTGAGTTCAAGGCCAGCCTGAACTACAAATCGAAACCCTGTCTCAAAAAAAAAAAAAAAAAAAAAAAAAAATATATATATATATATATAGTGATACAAAAGCATTATACAAACAAAAAAGAAAGGAAATAAACTTTATGTATAATAGGGGGTAGGGGTGGTAGGGTGGGTAGGGCTATGGGAAAAAATGAGAATTAAGTTGTGTCATATACTGATACAAATTTTCACTGCTGAGTGTAATCATGATGTGTATATGTATTATACCAATAAAGATTTTAATTTTAAAAAAAGCATTATACATAAAAAATACTAATAAATTCAACTACATTAAAATTTAAATTTCTGAATGACAAGCACAAATTAAAAATTTAACAGCTGACCACGGTGGGACATGCCTGTCATCCTAGCACTCGAGAGACTGAGGCAAAAGGATTGTAAGTTTGAGCCCAGTCTGGAAACAAAGAAACTTAGTGAGATCTTGTTTCAAAATAAAAAATAAAATTAAAGCTGGGTGTGACAGCGCATGACTGTAATCCCAGGACTCAGGAGGCAGAGGCAAGAGGATTGCTGTGAGTTCGAGGCTGGCCTGGGCTACATGGCGAGTTCATGGCCAGCCTGAACTACAAAGTAAGACCTTGTCTTGGAAAAAAAAATAGTAATAAGAATAAAATTTAAAAGGGTCTCTGATGTAGTTTAGTACAAAAAGGTCCAGAATTCAACCCTAGTACCATCCCAACAAAAAAAAAGTAACAGCAACAGTAAATGCTGGGGCCGTGTAGAACAACTTTATTTCTTTAACACCTTAGGAAACTAGGCAGCTTGAACAGTTTCCTATAAATTTAACATATGCCTATTTTACAACCCAGCAATTCTACTTTTATATATTTCCCCAAAATATATAAAAAATATGTGTCTGTGGAGATTTTCACTTCTAATGGGCCTAATTTGGGAACTATACCATCAAAAGGAGGAGAGACAAGTACATTGTGCTGTGAAATAGGAATCAGCAACCAACAAGGGGGTGAGGCTGAAAACCACACTGAGATGCCATTTTGTACCCAGCAGGATGGCTCTGTGACTGAGCTGGAAAATAACGACTGCGGGCAAAGACGCAGGAAGTCAGAACTGTCACTGCTACTGGGACCAGCACATGCCGTAGCCCCTGGGCAAAGGGTTTGGCGGCTCCTCTAAACATGACACCCAGCTGGCAGATGCCCAAGAAACACAAAAACACATCTCCACACAACAGTCCTTTGTGAGCGTCACTTGGGTCAGCCAAGAGGCAGGGACACAAGCGCACGCTAAACCCACTGAGCACAGGAAGCCGCAGGTCGACGGCGGACAGAGAGCACACACGCCTGGAGCCCTGGACGGAGGGAGAGGCTGCACGGACCGCGGGCCCAGAGTCCTGTACAGCAGCAGCCAGAGAGGAGCTGGCAGCCAGGGGCTGCGGGTACGAGGCAGCACAGCGGGGGCGCACAAGGCTCCCTCTGGAGACACAGAAATGTCCCAAATCCATGCAGGTGACATTGCGCAACCATTTGAATACACTAAAACCAACATACAGTGCATTTCATAACATGACGAGTTGTGTCTCCATAAAAGCAAAACAAAACACTGTTCACTAAAAGCCCTATGGAGGATCGGGGATGTAGCTCAGTGGTACCACGCCTGCCTTTTTTGCCCCTTCTGGCATGGGAGTAGCCATTTTTACATATGTGCTTTACTACAAGACCATGTATAGTTTTATCATAGTTTTATCTGCATCACTTCTTAAGTGAGGGGAACTTTTTGACAGCATCTTTTCATGTTAGCACCTGAAAAAAAAGATGCCGTAATTTAAAAAAACAACTAACACTCTACCAGTGTGAAACATACCTGCATATGGAGCCATTCCTAGTATAGTAGGCATCAGACCTCTGTAAAATCCAAGGAAACCACCTTCCTTTGAGTGAAGGAAAATAGGATGTGAAATTAGATTATGCTTAAAGACAAAAAGCATATAACATAATGAAAATATTATCCTGGCATCCCTCTTGAAACACAAAAATGAGCTTTCATGATGATCACTACTAATATCAATACTGCAAATAAAATAATTAGATACCATTCAAAATATCTTCCTAAACAAAAAAGACTTGTCATATCAGAGAAGAATAAGTATAAATACCTTTGCATAAATTGTTTTGAACGCGTGAATAATTCCTGTGTAGGTGTGCTCCCCTTTCACCTGAAAGGCTAGGCGCACCCTGACCATGTCAAGAGGGTAAGTACAGATAACCGCCGTCATGCCTGAAAGAAAGATACCAGTTGACAGGAGAATGCCAGGGCCTTCTCACTGACCTACTTCCCCAGCCGATTTTTCACTTATTTATTGATTGATTGATTGATTGATTGATTGATTTTGAGACAGGGTCTCTCTTTTGTAGTTCAGGCTAGCCCTGAGCTCAGCCTTGAACTCACAGCAATCCTCCTGCCTCTGCCTCCCAGAGGCAGGTGTGAGCCAACACGCCCGACACTGTGGTATGTGGCACCAATTGCTGGTGGGCAATTACTGCATTGTTCTATGTGGTTACCAGGGATTGAACTAGAGACCTTGTACTTGCAAGGCAGCTGCTAGGACCACTGAGCTAAATCCCCAGCCCACTTTTTTATTTTGAGAGAGGGTCTGACCAAGTTGCCCAGGCTTGGTGATTCTTGCCAACTTGTGATTCTCCTGACTCATCTTCCCACAGGGTACTACTACACTCAGCATAGAATAAAACTGTTGACATGTACATGTACAAATACATGTATTCTCAATTATTAGGATTCTCAAAATGTAGCAATTATGAAAACAAATGAAGGAGGGGACCGAGGCAGGAGGGTCCCCGAAGCACTCAGGAGGCTGACACAGGAGGATCACTGAGAGTTTGAGAGTAACCTGAAGTACAAAGTGATCTTAAGAACATCCTGAACTACACAGTGAAATCCTGACTCAAATAAACCAAGAAAAAAAAAGGAGTAAAAAATCAGTTTGGAAAATTGTCTTCCTCTTCTCATTGTGAATTTATAGTATGACCACCAAAATAAAACAGTATCGATAGATCACAAGGATTGTTCTAAACAGACAATCTCATTTTGCTGCTCAGACTGGCCTCAAAGGATCATCCTGCTTCAGCCTCCCCAGTAGTTGTGCTCAGAGGTATGCAGCACCACAAAAGAGCAAAGCCATAATTTTCTTTCTTATTTACATTTTTGGGTGTTATCTGAGTATTTTTTTTTTTTTGGAAATACTAGAGACTGAATCCTGGGCCTCATCTATGCCAGGCAAGCACTCTAACACTGAGCTAGATCTCCAGCCTGATTATTTTCTTTTTAGAATTTGGTTAATTTGTTACTGACCAAGGATAATAAAAATACAAATACTCAAGTCATAGAAATGATTCATATTACAGCTCAAAACTACTCAGGTTAAGCAAGTTTAGTACTAAATTTGGTATTTTCGGAACATATAATTTCAAATTCCATAAACTATCTCACTGAAATTAATTTTTTAAAGATCTTTTCTTAGCCAGGCATGGCAGTGCACACTTATAATATTAACACTCAGGAGGCTGAGGGAGGAGGGTCACAAATGAAAAGGCTGGAGATCTAGCTTGGTGGGAAGAACCAAGGTTTAATCCTCAGTGCTGCAAAAAAATTAAAATTAAATAAAGAAATAAATACAATTTTTTAAAAAGTACTGAGGAAATAGCTCTGATACAAAACCCTAGGTTCAATCCCTAGGACCACAAACAAAACAAAATCAAAGGATTGCAAAGCAGCTCGCATGGTTTTTTTTTGTTTTGTTTTTTTTTTTTAGGTTTTTGGAGACAGGGTCTCACTTTGTGGTTCAGGCTGGCCCTGAGCTCAGCCTCAAACTCACATCACAATCCTCCTGCTCTGCCTCCCGAGTGCTGGGATTACAGGCGTGAGCCACCACGCCCGGCACTGTGGTATGTGGTACTGGTTGCTGCTGGGTGTAGGTCTCCACACCCAGTATTGTTATGTGGTTACCGGGGAATCGAACCCAGGTCCTTGCGCTTGTGAGACAGGCGCCGGAACCACTGAGCTAACTCCCCGGCCCCGCAGCTCGCATGGTTTTGTTCTGGTTTGTTTTTGTAGTGGATGCCAGGGATTATGTGATGAATGTCACACATATTACCTAAATCAAATGAAGTAACTTTATAGAAAATTAACTTCTCAAATATTCAAATAGCTATTCTTCTTACCTGCCAGGGATCCAGCCATTAATCTGTGGATGTGACCAGAAATTCCCAGCTTTGTGGTAATCAACTAGAAACCAAAAATATCAGATTAAATGAAACATCTGGTCAAAGTCACTTGCTCAGTCCCTAAGATTTTACTTTTGCAGACACAATCGAGTTTAAAATTACTGTCTTAGAATTAGCATTCTCTCTCTCTCTCTCTCTCTCTCTCTCTATATATATATATATAAATATATATACATAAATTTTTTTAGGTCTGTTTTTTGTTTTGTTTTGAGACGGGGTATCACTTTGTAGTTCAGATTGGTCCTGAACTCAGCTTCAAACTCAACAATCCTCCTGCCTCTGCCTCCCAAGTGCTGGGATTATAAGCGTGAGCCACCACGCTTGGCATTGTTGTATTTGGTTTCCAGGGATCAAACGCAGCACTTTGCACTTGCAAGGCAAACTCTGGAACCACTGAGCTAAATCCCTGGCCCATACTACATATTACTACTATTAAAGTATAAATGGGACTAGACATATACTATACACTAGTAGACATTGTCTGTCTACTACAGACAATGAACCCTTGGTCTCTGATAGCATCAATTCTTACAAACCAGTTCGACATGCACCTCCTGTCTTCACAACTTTCTCTATTTATAAGGTACCTTTTGAGTTAGCTGGGGATGTTACTTAGTTGTAAACCTCAAGCCGAGTATGCATGAGGCTTTGGGTTCCATCCCCAGCACCACACAAACAAAAAGAGAAGATACTTTTTAGAGTGTTAACATTCTTACCACTGGGAGCCCTTAAACTCACTATGTAGCCCAGGCTGGCCTTAAACTCTTAGCAATCCTCCTGCCTCAGCCTCCTGCGCACTGAGATTACAGGGATGAACCACTATAGCTGGTCAAAGTCACTTTAAGTAGCAGAAAGCACACACATGCACAAGAACATAGGTTCGATCCCCAGGACCACCAAAAAACCAAATAAATAAATCGAAACAAATTGCCAAAAGACCAAAAAATCAGACAAAAATATTCTTGGTGAAGTAAGCATGGTTTTCAAGAATAAAGAGAACAGGAAAACTCAGCTACCGTTTTATACTGCTCAAATGCCATAAACTGGATTGCACCATAGGGAAAGATTCGAATCATCATGGCGCCATTTCCTTTATACAATCCAAGGTATCCTTCCTTCTGGGGAACAGCACGCAGTGCAGAAAATACTCCTATTTGTAGAAAGATTTTAGAAGAAAAACACTATTAAAACAGAAAATGACTCAAATTCAAATTTCTAGAATAATCAATGATAAGGATTACTATGCCATCATCCATGATAGAATTTTGCTTGGAAGAAAAACACAAAGAGTAATTTCAGTACAACAGTTAAATGGACTTAATATATACCATATACCCAATAATATAAATAAGGACACCTTGTATAAAAATAGAAACCTGCTGGGCCGGGAGTTAGCTCAGTGGTTCCAGCGCCTGTCTTGCAAGCTCAAGGGCCTGGGTTCGATTCCCCGGTAAAGGTGGCTCACGCCTGTAATCCTAGCACTCGGGAGGCAGAGGCAGGAGGATTGTGATGTGAGTTTGAGGCTGAGCTCAGGGCCAGCCTGAACCACAAAGCGAGACCCTGTCTCAAAAAACCTAAAAAGAAAAAAAAAAATAGAAACCTGCTACAGGGTAAGGACTACAGCTGAGTGGTACAGCACTTGTCTCATATACACAGGCCCGGGTTGGATTCCAGCATCATAAAATCATTTTTTTTTTTTAGCAGCTAAGAAGCACATGAAGAAATGCTCAATATCCCTGGTCATTTGAGAGATGTAGATGAAAACAATTCTGAGATTCCATCCCTCCACAAAGAATGGTTGCAATCTTGAAATTAGCCAGCAACAAGTGCTGGCAAGGCTGTGGGGAGAAAGAAGCCCTTCTCCATTGTTGGTGGGAGTGTAGACTGGTGTAACCACTATGGAGATCAATGTAGACTCATCAAAAAACTAGGATTCCAGGGCCGGGGATTTAGCTCAGTGGTTCTGGCGCCTGTCTTGCAAGCGCAAGGACCAGGGTTCGATCCCCGGTAACCACATACCATACTGGGCATGGAGAGTCACACCCAGCAGCAACCAGTACCACATACCACAGTGCCGGGCGTGGTGGCTCACGCCTGTAATCCCAGCACTCGGGAGGCAGAGGCAGGAGGATTGTGATGTGAGTTTGAGGCTGAGCTCAGGGCCAGCCTGAACCACAAAGCGAGACCCTGTCTCAAAAAACCTAAAAAATAAAATAAAATAAAATAAAAATAAAAAAACTAAGATTCGAGGTCCCATTTGCCCTTGCTATTCCCCTGCTAGGGATATACACAAAAGAATTAAAAGACTCACATCACAGCAATGGATGTGCATCCATGTTTATGGTAGGTCATTTTGTGATAGCTAAATCTTGGAAACAGCCCAAAATGTCCACCAACTGGAAACTAGATAAAGAAGATGTAGTTTTTCTATAAAATGGAGTATTACTCTGTCGTAAAGAATGACAAGTTCAAGTCATTCATACTCAAATGGACGTAACTTGAGGACATACTCACTCCTAAGTGAAACAAATAGGTCACAGATGTGTAAATACTGTCAGCTTTTCTCTGATATGAGAATATGAAAATGTAAATGAGTTCTAGAATGTATATTAGATATTGTAAAATAGAAACTATTCAAAGGGAAATGAGGTAGGGATAACACCTAGGGGAAAGAAAAAATTGTGATGGTAATATAGCGGTGGGGGTTGTAGAGTGGGTAGGGGAATGGGAAAAAGTGAGAATCAAGTCATATCATATACTGGTACAAATTATCAATGTTGAATATGATCAAGAGAGGTATATAAAATGTACCTATTTCACAATTTTAAAAAACCTTTATTTTTCTTAAACATATTTTAAAGAAACTAAAACACAGTATAATATAGTTGTGTTTTTGTTTTGTTTTAGGCAGGGTCTAGCTTTGTACTTCAGACTGGTCCTGAACTCAGCCTCGAATTCAGCAATCTTCCTGCCTTTGCTTCCTGAGTGCTGGGATCACAAGCATAAACCACTATGCCTGGCACTGTTGTGTGTGGTTGTGGGGGTGGGGTGAGGGTGGGGTGGAGGGTGGGCTGGGTTGAACTCAGGACCTTGCACTTTCCAAGCAGACCCCAGAACCACTGAGCTAAATCTTGAGCCCGCAAAAGCAGTTTTTAATAAACAAATACCTAAATGGTCAAATATTTTACTGAAAAGAATTAAAGACCTCATCTTGCTAGAAGTAGGGAGAAAGTTATTTTATTTAATTTGATTTAAAATCAACTCTACTGATTTAAGAGCCAGTCAAAAGTAGAATAGCGAGGCTGGGGATTTAACTCAGTGGTTCCGAGCCTGCCTTGCAAGCACAAGGTTCCAGTTGCATCCAATAAACACATACAACAATGATGGATGTGGTGGCTCACGCCTGTAATCCCAGCACTCAGGAGACAGAGGCAGGACTGCTGAGTTTGAGGCTGAGTTCCAGGGCCAGCCTGAACCACAAAGCGAGACCCTGTCTCAAAAAACCCAAAAAAAACAAACAAACTAAAAAAAAAGTAGAACAGTGATTGCCTATTGGAGACAGGCAGACCAATGACAAGGTCACAATCCAGAGAATGCATCCCAAGCACACCTGTAATCTCAGCACTTAGGGAAGCTGAAGCAGGAGGTCTACAAATTATGACCCAACAGATTAGCTACTAAGCAAAATCTTGTCTCAAAAATAATTCCATTGAATGTATGAATGAATATTTTTTTTTTTTTTTTTTAGGTTTTTTTTGAGACAGGGTCTCGCTTTGTGGTTCAGGCTGGCCCTGAGCTCAGCCTCAAACTCACATCACAGCAATCCTCCTGCCTCTGCCTCCCAAGTGCTGGGATTACAGGCGTGAGCCACCACGCCCAGCACTGTGGTATGTGGTACTGGTTGCTGCTGGGTGTGGGTCTCCACACCCAGTATTGTTATGTGGTTAC
>PVIR01013885.1:5745-16244 GCA_004026965.1 Petromus typicus | reverse complement strand
TGTATGAATGAATATTATTCTTTGAAACACTTAGGATCACACACATTCTTGTTAAACACTTTTTTTTTTTTTTTGAGACAGGGTCTTGCTTTGTGGTTCAGGCTGGTCCTGAGCTGAGCCTCAAACTCACATCATAGCAATCCTCCTGCCTCTGCCTCCCGAGTGCTGGGATTACAGGTGTTAGCCACCATGCCCGGCACTGTGGTGTGTGGTACTGATTGCTGCTGGGTGTGGGTCTCCACACCCAGTATTGTTATGTGGTTACTGGGGAATCGAACCCGGGCCCTTGCGCTTGCAAGACAGGCGCCGGAACCACTGAGCTAACTCCCCGGCCCTTGTTAAACACATTTTAATGAGCTGGCATGATGGCACAGGCCTGTAATCCCAGCACTCTGGGAGGCTGAGGCAGGAGGATCACAAGTTTGATTCCAGCCTAATTAGACTGATTCCAGGCTAATTAGAGACTTACCAAAACTGTCTCCAAATAAAAATTCAAAATACAAGTGGGGTCAGACATGCTGGCACACACCTGTAATCCCAACATTCAAGAGGCTATAGCAAGAAGACACTCTAGGTATTAGGGCAGTCTGGGCTACAGAGTAAGTTCAAGGCCACCCTGGACTGCAAGGCAAAAGCCTATCTCAAAAAAAATAAGAGGGGAGAGCACCTACAGCTTTGATTCACCAGTACCAACAGGGAGAGAAAAAGAGATCGCGAGAGACACACAGAGACATACAGACAGACTCAAAAATCACACAGGGCTGGGATATAGCTCAATGCAAAGCCCTAGATTCAATCCCCATACTACAAAAAAAAAAGAAAAAGAGCATGGTATCCCATAAATATATATATTTTATATATATATAGATAGGGCCAGGGAGTTAGCTCAGTGGTTCCAGCGCCTGTCTTGCAAGCGCGAGGACCTGGGTTTGATCCTTGATAACCACATACCATATTGGGGCGTGGAGACTCACACCAAGCAGCAACCAGTACCACATACCATAGTGCCGGGCGTGGTGGCTCACACCTGTAATCCCAGCACTCAGGAGGCAGAGCCAGGAGGATTGCTGTGATGTGAGTTTGAGGCTGAGCTCAGGACCAGCCTGAACCTAAAGTGAGACCCTGTCTCAAAAAACCTATTAAAAAAAAATAATAAAATAAAATATATATATATAAAAATAAAATCTGGGGTTTTTTTGTTTTGTTTTGTTTTGTTTTTTGAGGCAGAGTCTCACAATATAATTCAGGCTGGTCTTGAATTCACTACATAGCCCTTGCTGCCCTCAAACTCTTGGCAATCCACCTGAGTCAGCCTCCTTGAGTGCTGGAATTACAGGTATGTTCCCCACACCTAACATAAAATGTATAATTTAATTTCCATTTTATTTATAATATATGCATATGCATAATCACCATTTTAAGAACCATCTTATAGAATAAAATGCCACAAACTATTTTTAAAATTTAAAAATTATAAAATAATTAAATTATAAAAGCCACTAATACTTCAAGGTACACAACATTCCAGATACTATACTAATAGCTCACTGTTGCGCTCCAGGAACTCCACTTTAAGTTCACAGCCCCGCAGAGCGTGAAATGGCATGTGAATAAGCGATCAGCCACCACATGGCAGGCGCAGGCGCACATGCATGCACTCGGGGAGGAGGTACAAGGGACCCGACAGTGCTGCTCAGACATTCACGGGCCAGGTCAGCGTGAGAAACTGATATTGGTATTCATCTTCTTTCACTCTCAATTTAGATAACAAAAGAAAATCAATTCCTTCTTCCCAGTATTTTATAATCTTTCACTAAGTCCAAGGGTCTGATTCTTTTTTTTTTTTGGAGACAGGGTCTCGCTTTGTGGTTCAGGCTGGCCCTGAGCTCAGCCTCAAACTCACATCACAATCCTCCTACCTCTGCCTCCCGAGTGCTGGGATTACAGGTGTGAGCTACCATGCCCGGCACTGTGGTATGTGGTACTGGTTGCTGCTGGGTGTGGGTCTCCACACCCAGTATTGTTATGTGGTTACCGGGGAATCGAACCCGGGTTCCTGCGCTTGCGAGACAGGCGCTGGAACCACTGAGCTAACTCCCCAGCCCAGGGGTCTGATTCTTGACAGTGCATGAAAATATAAAATTCATTGCTCGATGGAGAGATAATTGCACTTTTTCCTTTCAATATGAAGTATAGATTTTCTTAGTATTAAAAATGACCAGTTAACATATACCATGAATATCCATTCAGGTGTTTGAGAAAAATCACATTTAAAACATCTAATTGGAAAAATAATCGACCTTTTCCCCCTTATTAAGCCTCTGCTGCGCACTGCTGTGCAGATGGCGAACCGCACAGTCTCTCTGACCCACTGTAGTGGGCAGGTGTGAAACATGGACTCTACCGCATTGGGAAGAGTTACATGCTGAAGCCTAACTTCTTTTTTGGTCTCGGAACATACTTGATTTTTTTCTTTGAAATTCTTTTCCCTCCTGGATTGAGGATATAGCACAGTAAAGAGTGCATGCTTATCATGTGCAAGGAACTGAGTTCAATCCTCAACATCATAAAAAAACGTAGTTGGCTTGGAATAGTGATGCACAGAGGCTGAGGCAGATGGATTTCCAAGAGTTCAAGGTCAGCCTGAACTGCATAGCAAGGCTCTGTCTCTTGTTATTTAGGGGACAGGAGTATGGGAAAAAATGAGAATGAAGTCATGTCATGTACTAGTACAAATTCTCAATGTCACCTGTGATCATAACATGTATATAAAATGTACCAATAAAACCAATTTTTAGGTTGGTTTTTTTTTTTTTGAGGTTTTTTTTTTGAGACAGGGTCTCACTTTGTAGTTCAGGCTGGCCCTGAGCTCAGCCTCAAACTCATCACAGCAATCCTCCTGCCTCTGCCTCCCAAGTGCTGGGATTACAGGCGTGAGCCACCACGCCCGGCACTGTGGTATGTGGTACTGGTTGCTGCTGAGCGTGAGTCTCCACACCCAGTATAGGTATGGGGTCACTGGGGATCAAACCCAGGTCCTTGTGCTTGTAAGACAGGCACCGGAACCATTCAGCTAAATTCCTGGCCCCTAAAACCAATTTTTTAAAAAAAGGATGTCTCAAAAAATTTTTAATAAAAAACCTTTTAAACTGTGCATGGTGGTATGTGTCTATAATTCCAGCAGTCAGGAGGCTGAGCGTGGGCTACACAGTGAGTTCAAGGGAGGCCTTGACTAGAAATAGACTCTCAAAAAATAAACAAGCTTGATATGGTGCACATACCTGTGATACCAGCACTGCGAGAAGGTGAGGAAGGAGGATCCAAAATTTCAACTGTGCACGGGCAGGTTAGTGATTTAGAGGGCGAGGTCTCAAAATAAAAAATAAAATAAAATGGACTGGGGACATAGCTCAGTGTGAAGATCCTAGGTTAAATACTGAAAAAAAAGTATTTTCCCCTCTAAAAGTTAAAGCAATACATGAAGCCTGACAAGGTGTTATAATTATAATCCCATCTTCTCAGAAAGCTGAGGCAGAGGAGCCAATTCAAACAAACCCAGGCAACTTATGACTAACCAAGACCTTGTCTCAAAATTTTAAAAAAAGAAATTTTAAAGCATAGGAATACAGCTGAAGGTCCTGGGTTCAATCTCCATTACCACAATAAATAAATTAATGAACCCATATGTACATATATATGCATATTACTTATATCTTATTTTATTTTCATTAAGATTTGGGCCAGGGATTTAGCTCAGTGGTTCTGGCGCCTGCCTTCTAAATGCAAGGGTCAGAGTTCGACCCCTGGTAACCACATACAGCAATGCCAGGCATGAAGGTTCACGTCCACCAGCGATCAGAACCACATACCACAGTGCCAGGGGTGGTGGCTCACACCAGTAATCCCAGCACTCAGGAGGCAGAGGCAGAAGGATTGCTATGAGTTCAAAGCTGAGCTCAGGGACAGCCTGAACTATAAAAGTGAGACCTTATCTAAAAAAAAAAAAAAAAAGATTTCTAGAAAGTGTCAGGTATGGAGGCACACACCTGTAATCCCACCATGTTGGGAGGCCACAGCAAGAGATACCAAGTATGAGCCCAGCCTGGACAATTAAAGGATTAATGGAGACTGTCTCAAAATTAAAAATTTTTTAAAATTCAATAAAAAACAGAGCCAGGCATGCTGGCATGTGCCTGTAGTCCTAGTACTCACGAGGCTGAGGCAGGATGATCACTGGAAGTTTGAGGCCAGCTATAGAGTGAGTTCAAAGCCAGCCTGGACGATATAGCAAGACACTGTCTCCAAAAACTACCCTTCAAATTTAAAAAAACAAAAATAAGGGGTAAGGGTGTAGCTCAAAGTGAAGGCTCAGGGGGGCCGGGGAGTTAGCTCAGTGGTTCCAGCGCCTGTCTTACAGACGCAAGGGCCCGGGTTCAATTCCCCGGTAACCACATACAATACTGGGTGTGGAGACCCACACCCAGCAGCAACCAGTACCACATACCACAGTGCCGGGCGTGGTGGCTCACGCCTGTAATCCCAGCACTCGGGAGGCAGAGGCAGGAGGATTGTGATGTGAGTTTGAGGCTGAGCTCAGGGCCAGCCTGAACCACAAAAGCGAAACCCTGTCTCAAAAAAAAAACCAAAAAAAAAAAAAAAAAAAAAGTGAAGGCTCAGGGTTCAATCCTCATTTGGTGCTAGGGATTGTACCAGGAGCCTTCATACTGAGTCACATCTCTGGCGCGTGCGCGCGCGCGCACACACACATACACATACACACACACACCCTTGCTTTCATGATCTTGGCAAGTCACTGAACTGCACAAGCTGGGTTCAGACTTGGAATCCTCCCGCTTCACTTGCAGGGTGCAGGGATTACAAGCACGCACCACCACAGGCAGCGTGTTGACGTATTTAAAAAAATAATTATTTGTCTTATATTTACCGATACTGTCTCTAGCGCTGACTGGATTAAAACATCAGGCTGAGCTGTTTGTTGTGTTTGAGAGTATAAATCTTTAATCCTAGTAGACAGATAGTACTTATTTCCCTGATTCCAAGATTTTACCCCAAAATGATAATATATATACAGATATAGATGTATCTGTATATCTATATATACATATATAGATACAGATATGCATAGACACACATATAAAACCACTGTTGCAATTGAACAGATTAAAAGTGCTAAGAGGTACACTGCTAGGAAAATTTACCAAAAACTTGAATTTCCTTTCATATCTTCTTTCTGATATAATTCACAGCTGGAAAACATGCAGACAAATGGGTAATTATTTTACTGTTTCCTCTTTAGCCATCTGTCACTCACCTAAATGCTTATAATGGTGATTATGAGCCTGTAATAAAACCTTGACTCGATCCAAAGGAGCAACTGTTGTTTTAGCACAGCATCCGGCAATACCTAAAAGAAAATTAAGAAATCAGAAAGAAAACCACATCTTATTTTCTCTCTTTTTTTTTTGTTTTTTTTTAAAACAGGCTCTCCCTTTGTAGTTCAGGCTGGCCCTGAGCTCACTATGTACCCCAGGCCAGCTTCGAACTCACAGCAGTCCTTCTGCCTCTGCCTCTCCAGTGCCGGGATCACACCACGCCCAGCACCACATTTTATTTCTCCTAGGAGGGAAGTCACTATTTGTCCAGACAACAAACTTGCACCTTCTTACAACAGTTTCCATGAGGAGAAATGGCCCTGTCCCGTGGAATGTTTGTTTGTTTGGAGAAGAGGCCTCATTTTGTAGTTCAGGGCTGAGTGGCAATGTGCCTTCCTGGTCCTGAGTTCCATCTCCTATACACCAACAAAGACCAACAAACAAAAAACAATTTATGGGACCTGGGATTAAGCTCAGTGGTTCCAGTGTCTGCCTGATGCGCACAAGATCCAGTTTGATCACTGGTACCACACACCACCAATGCTGGGTGTGGTGGCTCATGCCTATGATTCCAGCACTTGAGAGGCAGAGGCAGGAGGACTGCTGTGTGTTCGAGGCCAGCCTGGGCTATATAGTGAGTTCAGGGACAGCCTGAGCTCCAAAGTGAGACTTTGTCTCAAAAAAAAAAAAAAAAATTGGGCAACTTGGGCCAGGGATCTAGCTCAGTTGCGCTGCCACTTGCCTTGCAAGTGCAAGGTCAAGAGCTGACCCCCAATATCCCAAAAAGGGAGGGGCAACTAAGATGAATAGACATTTCTCAGAAATAAAAATGGTCAATAAACACATGAAAAAACTGCAACATGCTGGATATGGTGGCTCACGCTTGTGAACCCAGCACTCGGGAGGCAGAGGCAGGAAAATTGCTATAAGTTCAAACCTGGCCTGGACTACATAGTGAGCTCAGGGCGAGCCTGAACTACAAAGCAAGACCCTGTCTCAAAAAAAAAAAAAAAAAGTGCAGCACCACTGGCCATTAGAAAAATGCAAACTAAAACAAATGAAATTCTATCCTACTCCAGAAAGAACAGCTAGCATCAAAAAATCAATAATATTAAATTTTTTTCAATACCAGAAATCGAAGTTAGGACCTTGTACTTGCCAGACAGGTGCAGTGCTGCTAAACTACATCCCCAGCCCTAAGAAATCAACCAATATAACTAACTGCTGGTGAGGCTGGGGGTGGGTGAGGCTAGAGACCAAACTCCTGATCTTGAGTTTGTGAAGCAGGTGTGGGAACCCTGAGCTAAAACCCAAGCCCCACCTATCTACATTGTTGGTGGGAATATAAACTTGTACAACCACTATGGAGTGGAGCTCTTTATGGAGACTGTGCAAAGAACTAAACTTAGAGGGCTGGGGATTTAGCTCAGTGGTTCTGGCATCTGCCTGACAAGCACAAGGTCCCAAGTTTGATCCCCAGCCCACCAAATAAAAAGTACCATTCAACCTAGCTATTCCTTTTCTATGTATCTTCTTGAAAATCTTAAAGACATGCACACTCATGTTTATAGCAGCGCAACTCATAATAGTTGAATCTTTGAAGCAGCCATATACACACACATATATATATATAGGTATACACATGATGGGGTACTACTCTGATGCAAAGAGGGATAAATTTCAGTCATTTGTAGGAAAATGGATGCACCTTGAGACTATAATTTTTTTTTTCAGGTTTTTTTGAGACAGGGTCTCACTTTGTAGTACAGGCTGGCCCTGAGCTAAGCCTCAAACTCACATCACAGCAATCCTCCTGCCTCTACCTCCCGAGTGCTGGGATTACAGGTGTGAGCCACCACGCCCGGCACTGTGGTATGTGGTACTGCTTGTTGCTGGGCATGAGTCTCCATGCCCAGTATTGTATGTGGTTACCAGGGGATCGAACCCAGGCCCTTGTGCTTGCAAGACAGGCGCCAGAACCACTGAGCTAAATCCCCCGGCCCTTGAGACTATAATGTTAAGTGAAATAAATCAGAAAAATAAGCTGAAATATTGCATGGCTTCTCTTACATGAGAAATCCAAAATATAAATAAAGAGCAAAATAAAAGCTAGAAAACAGGAAACAGGGGGGCCGGGGAGTTAGCTCAGTGGTTCTGGCGCCTGTCTTGTAAGCACAAGGGCCCAGGTTCGATCCCTCGGTAACCACATAAAATACTGTGCATGGAGACTTATGGCCAACAGCAATCAGCACCACATACCACAGTGCCGGGCATGCTGGCTCACGCCTGTAATCCCAGCACTCGGGAGGCAGAGGCAGGGGGATTTCTGTGATGTGAGTTTGAGGCTGAGCTCAGGGCCAGCCTGAACCACAAAGCGAGACCCTGTCACACACAAAAAAACAAAAAACAAAACAAAACAAACAAACAAAAACAAGCAGGAAACAGGGAGATCAGCAAAAAAGGAAGGGACTAAAAGATGAAAACACTGGAGAAGGAGGAAGGGAAAAAAAAAAAAGATCTGAGATATGTTTTGTATATGGACCAATTTCCAATAGGAATGTGATCATCATGAACTGCAAACATGGACTACAAAGATTTTTTAAATTTTTGTAAGATGAGAGCCAGGGATTTAGCTCAGTGGTTCCCACATCTGCCTGACAAACACAAGGTCCCAAGTTCAATCACCAATAACCACATACCACAATGCTGGGCACCTGTAATCCCAGCACTCAGGAGGCAGAGACAGGATTGCTGGGAGTTCAAGGCTGGCCTGGGGCTACATAATGAGTTCAGGGCCAGCCTGAATTACAAAAGCAGATCCTATCTCAAAAAAAGTCCTTCTCCGGGCCGGGGACTTAGCTCAGTGGTTCCGGCGCCTGTCTCGCAAGCGCAAGGACCCGGGTTCGATTCCCTGGTAACCACATAACAATACTGGGTGCCACACCCAGCAGCAACCAGTACCACATACCACAGTGCCGGGCGTGGTGGCTCACGCCTGTAATCCCAGCACTCGGGAGGCAGAGGCAGGAGGATTGTGATGTGAGTTGGAGGCTGAGCTGAGGGCCAGCCTGAACCACAAAGCGAGACCCTGTCTCCAAAAACCTAAAAAAAAAAAAAAAAAAAAAAAAGTCCTTCTCCAATACTTCCCACATCTCTCACTGTTCACCCTCCCTTCTCAGAGATAACCAAGTACTTTCTGACTTAATACCATGGATTTCATTTCAACTGAAATTTCATTTCTTTTCGTTTTTGAACTTCATACAAATGTAATCACTGTGTCCTTGTTTGTGCTGGCTGCTTCTGCTCAATACTGTGCCCAGGAACAGCAGTGGTAGAGGCGCGTTCCTGTAATATCAGGATTCAGGAAGCTGAGGCAGGATGGCGAGTTCAAGGCTGGCTGGCTACACAGTCAGATCCTGAAGACCTTATCACAAAATAAAATACAGGGTCGAAGATTTAGCTCACTTAGCTCTGTGCCTGCCTTGAAAGCATAAGGTTGTGAGTTTGAGCCCCGATACCAAAAACAAACACACACACACACACACACACACACACACACACACACACACACACATACACAGATTCACCCAAATTAACAAGTGTAACAGGAATGTATTCGTTTTCAGTGCCTCATAGTATTTCTTTATGATTAGACTGTACTTTAGGTATATCCCTCTAAGAGAATACTGCTTCTAGCTTGAGGTTATTATGGTATGGCAGCTATGAACAGAAATAGTGCTTGTACACTAGCATGTACTCAGGAATTTCGGTCATAGGGTGTGCAAATGTTGAGCTTTATGGACACTCATCACTTTTTCAGATTGACTTTCCTCCTTCATGCTATCAACAGTGTATGACAATGCTGGTGCTATTCTCACTTACATCTCAAGACTCTCATTTAATGTTTAATCTACATCACAAAATTCAACATGTCCAAAACTCACCTGATCTCTTCCAACAACCAACACAAACACTGCTGTGCTGACAGGCTCCAGTCAATGACAGCCACATCTTTGGAGTTGCTCAAGTCAAAATCCATCAACCTTGACTTCTCATTACCCTATCTTTACTCTTTCAGGAAATTATTTGTTCTATGTCTATAATCTCACAATTTATCACCACCCCCACCACTCTAATCCAAGCCACTACCAATCTATCATCTGAACTATTCCAGTGACCTGAAAACTGGTCTCTGCTTCCTTTTTTAAATGGCCTCAGTCCTTTAAATGTTGGCTCAAAGGGGATTTTATATTGCATACAGGAGTCTTAGCTACGTGGGAGGCTGAGGAAAGAGGATCAAAAGTTCCAGCTCAGCTTGGGCAATTTAGCAAGATATTATCTCAAAAACATAAATATAAAAACAAGGGCTCAGGATGTAGCTCATAGTGAAGGCCTGGGTTTAACCCTCAGTATCAGGGGAAAAAAAGTTTGCTCATCTCAAGCTCAATGAGACAGACACCCAACAACTATCCTACTTAATATTCCACACACTGTTTTTACTTCTTTTTGCATGCTTCTAACACACTGTACAAATTACCTTCTTATTTTATTGTCTTTTCCCCCAAAGTTCCAGAAACAATGTAGACTCCAGGAAGCCACAGATCTTTTTCTCTGATGTATTCCAATCAAAAAGCAGGCACAGAGCTGGCACTCAGATATTCCCGGTATGAATAAACAAATGTTATTTTTATCAGCAAAAGAACAAAATAATTAAATCTTTTGTTTTGTTTTGTTTTGTCTTTTTTTTGTTGTTTTTTGGGACAGAGTCCCACTATCTAGTTCAGCCTGGCCTTGAACTCACTATGTAGTCTAGGCCTGTCTCAAACTCACCGAAATATTTCTGCTTCAGCCTCCCAAGTACTCTGACTGGCATGAACTACCACACTAGGCTCAAAAATAATTATATTCTGGGGTCGGGGAGTTAGCTCAGTGGTTTCGGCGCCTGTCTCGCAAGCGCAAGGGCCCGGGTTCGATTCCCCGGTAACCACATAACAATACTGGGTGTGGAGACCCACACCCAGCAGCAACCAGTACCACATACCACAGTGCCGGGCGTGGTGGCTCACGCCTGTAATCCCAGCACTCGGGAGGCAGAGGCAGGAGGAT
>PVIR01013884.1:0-41367 GCA_004026965.1 Petromus typicus | reverse complement strand
ATCTCAGCCTTTGGGAGGCAGAGGCAGGAGGATTGCTGTGAGTTCAAGTCTGAGCGCAGGGCCAGCCTGAACTACAAAAAAATAATAATAATAATAAACAAATGAAAAAGCAAGACCCAGTCTCAAAAAAAAAGAATTGTTTTAGACTTTTTAATAATAAATATTAAATCTATTTCTTAAATATAAGTAGGTAGGTACATACACACTCACAAACATATGTATATGGACAAAGAAATATGTAGTAGGTAAGTAGATATGCATGCATATATTAATATTTATATTGTTTATATATTTATGCTATCAGTTATGATAATAATGTCCAATAATTTAAAAGACAAAAATCTGATAAATTCGTTTTTCCAACTTTGGGTCATACTCCTTAAACTTTTAATGATTGAGTGAGTGTCATGGACTGGAAAACAGAAAGGATTTCTCCCTCCTGGGACTAGTTTCATCACTGCATAAATTCTTTAGTCCACTGAAGTAAAAGACCCATCAGCCATCTCATCCTGGATTCGGAATCACATCTATGTCTCTTATTTGAACTGAAACTTCCTCCACATCGTACATGATTAACAGTGTCAGGTAGCTTGGTAGAAGAAATGGCCCTCATTGAGGAGATGGAAGGTGAAAGGATCAGAGGAATATTGAACTGAAAGACCATTTTTGTATTTTTGCTTCTTATTCACAGGACTCAAGGGGTTATTCAAATATTGTGGATGTTTAAAATTTTAAAAACTTACAATAACAGACACATTGTCGAAAGTATTGGGGTAAGTGTATTTGAAAGACAGGAGCATTATCAAGGCAATGAATGCTAATGCATCTGTTTTATTATAATAAATTTACTTGAACATTCATTGTAATTTTTCTTACCTTTATACATATTCAAGGACTTCAATATATTTCCAGACTTACTATGAAAAAAGAATTTTGAATGGAAGATTTTTCTTTCAAATTTAGTTTATTCCCTTGAAATGTTAGCCACAGTTCCTTCACTAACTATTTTGCAGTGTTCTCATGAAGATTAAATAAGATCAAAATATGAATTTTTAATTACAAAGTTCCAGAAGCACTGTGCAGTTTTTGTCACTGTTTTATATGCCATGTACGATCAACGACTTTTGAAATCTATGTCCTGTGGATCTGAGATCAGTTGTTATGCTTGTCCGCTTGCTTCATATTTTAAGAGTTTGATAAATGTTGGTCATGTTATTCAAATTAGATTAAGAAAATCATCAGAAAATGTTGGAGTAATGATGAAACCACAACTTTATAAAAAAATTCTCATGTTTAAATTGGAATTTATGAAGCTTTATAAAACTTATTAATTTATGAGAGAAAATAGAACTCATTAAAGGAAAAACTGATGACTGTGGGGCAAAGTGGGACCCAATAGAGCCTCTCAGGCTGAAGGAACAGCAGCAGGTCAAGTCTTCTGTTGCTGTTTAGATCCTCGAGCTTTAACCTTCCTCCCACACAACCGTGTTATCGCAGTTTACAACTTACAGTCCCTCTGGGAGCCTAACAGCCCAAACTGGAATTATATGTCTACATCTTCCTAGGGACTGAGACTAGATGTTAATGACAGCCATTTCCTAGGATATATAAAGAGAGGAATTTTCTCACTTAGAGTGTTGCTAGTAGAATAACTCACAGTGGAAGTGGGGTAGCTAAATAAGTACAGCTGCAAACATCTGTTACTTAACTGGATTGTAGGACTTGTTACAGAATAAATCTGAAGAAATTAAATTTCATAGAACACACTCCAAATACTGGAGTATTTCCAATTGCTTTTATGAAATTTCTTATATCCAATAATTTATACTAAACTCAATTGTTCAGAAATATGTCTAAAGCACATGAAAATATAAGACATAGAGGATGGAAAATGTTTAAACTTGTATTTTCTTCTTTTAGTTGTATTTCCTTTAGAAATGTGCTTAAATTTGTGGAATAGTGTTTCTTTCCATGTCTCAGAAAGAATATGCTAGATCTCAAATGGATAGTACATCTGAATATTTGCTTTTGCCATTAAAATAACTAAGAAACATTTATTTTAATTAGGCTAAATAGACTCCTAATAAATGCCTACCAAAATTTCCAATGCACTGATTTTTTAGCAATGCTGTCCCATCTTTAAGAAGGTCTATGAAAATATTTCTTTCAGTGCAATATAAGATTTATTAATCAACCTTCTTAAAGAATACAAATTTATTCATTTTATTTGAATATTTATCATGAAAAACAGACTTTCTAGAATATTAGCCATCTAGTATCTGCTAGCACTTAAGAATGTCCAAGTCTAGAATTGAATAAAGTAGAAGCATTTAAAAATGCTTAGAGAATGTATAGAAAGGATATTTTGATTTTTCTAAAGGATTCTGGAAATGGCTGTCAATACAGAAAGCTACACTCGTGTGTAGGTTTAGGTAGATGAAACTGTGGGAAGACTCAGGGCATGTCAAAATGGCTGAAATAATCATTCAGATAAGCAAAGGGAAAAAATGCTCACTTTAGTGAGGAAGTTTTATGTTACCAAGGGAATGTTACTTAGTACTTTCACTTTGTGAACTAAGAGTTTATTTCAGAGCCATTTGTGGGCTAAAAACTTCAGACAATATTTGAGAAGAATAACTTGTGCTGGTAAAATAAGAAAATAATTATCAGTCAGAAGTGCATTGTATGATTGGATTTAATATAATCAGATCTTCTTCCAACCTTGTCAGAAGCCTCAGAGAACAAAAGATTTATTGTTCATATAATTTCCAGGCACATACACAGAGAACTCTAGTTTATATACAGAAAGTAACTTCCAGTGGGAGAAAAGTATATACCTGGGAATCTCTATTATGTTTGATAGACTACATGACGAGTAACTGTCCTCACATTCTGTCTTTGCCATTCAAACACAACCCATATAATAGGAGCATGGACTGGGGGAAAGATTCTGGAGAAAGCGTCTTCCTTCCTTTTGCTCTCATTTATTTTTCTCTTATGTAGCAGCAGCGGTTCAGCTCAGTGGTGAGATAATGCATCTTTTGTGTCTGGTGAGTTTAGTGAAAGGATTGATAATAAAAGCAAATTCATGTCATGCTCTGAGGAAAGTAAGGAGTCCTCCATAAGATCAGGATAACACATCAGAAAGTGCACAACTATCGGAGCCGGTCAAGCTCAGCTTCCTAAGCAGGCTTTGATCATTTCAAATATGTTTTTTCATTACAAACTTCCAAAGCATATGTGACACATGGGTCTTTGGAAAGCCATCCAAGGAGTCATCTTCTATACTTGGGATTACTTAACTAAAACAGCCTACAAAGAGACCAATGTAACAGAAATGAAGCATGAATCACTAGACTGTATGTGTTTGTAAACAATTTTGGCAAGATAATACACACTGCGGCTTACATGTTGTACTGTGTTATAGAAATGGAATGATCTACACTTGGTACATATTTGTTAGACTTGAACAAGGGGTAACATATGACTCCAGCAATAAGGACAAGATTGTAATTCTGATTGTCAGAGATTTACTTGTATTTATACACATGAGCCCCTTGGGCCAGTAATTAGGTGCTTTAGTTTGAATGACTTCAAAACCTCATGATGACATTTAATTGCTCTTGTGACAATATTGCGAGATTGGGCTTTTAAGAGCTAGAAGGATTTATGCTTTATTATAGACATGAGCTTCAGATGAAGAATGAATTTGGCCCAATTTCCTCTTTTATCCTGCATATGCTCACTCTCTCACTGCCAAATTATCGCACAGTACAAATGCCCTTGCCAGACGCTGGCACATCGCTCCCGGACTTCCCAGCCTCCGGGATCTGTAGAAATTTAAGTTCACTGTGAATTACCCAGGCTGTGGAATGCTGTTATAGCAACATAAAACACACCCAGACAGTAGGTACATTTGTCATTTCTGGGATTCATGGAGCTGCAGTAGCACAAGGTTTCCTCTCCCAGTGCTTCGTCTGAGTCTAAGGAGACTGGAAATCTAGAAGAAATAGGTCCACTGCTCCAAAGCTTTCAGACAATGTTTGAGATGCATTCTTCAAACCAGTCATATTAGCAAAATACGAAGGATTCATTTGCATGTAATTGTTCTATTTTAATTATACTTAGAATCCAAAAACGGTTTCAGTGAATAGTTTCCCTAGGCGCTCAGGATATTACATCACAGCACTTTAAAGAAATTATCTTAACAAAAAATTACTATGGGTAAGTCAACTGGAGTTTAATCTCTTCATTAATTTGTTGTGGCACCACTATTAAAATTCATTTTTCATTCATTTCTTTTTCTGAAATATTAATTTTCATGACTGTCAAGTTCAGAGGCTAGTCTAATTGATATTATAGTATTTCCCTCAAATTACTGTGAACACAGCTATGACAGGATCACTTGAAAAGTAAAACAGAGTTCTGCAGGTGGACCAAGGGAATCTAGATATTTGTAAATCTACAAATCACTTGGCCCACTAATGTCTAGGAATTACAGTTACAGGATCTATCATTTATAAGTACTATATTTTGACTTAGTTCCTTCTTTCTCCTTTTTCATAGAATTTATTTCTCTTCTTGCAAAACAATTTTTCTTATTTTTTTACTCTGACTTTGGTCAAATCAGACAAGAGATGACAAACAATACTTTAAAAAAAGAATTAGTGAGAGTCTAATGAAAAACTTTCTAAGTCCACCAATATTTATTGAAGCTTACTGTACAATATCTTCTATTTAAAGTTTTGTGTGTTTACATGCATTTTATATTTTAAAAGTATCTTTGATGTCAGTTCCATTAGTAGCATTGACATGATTATTACTGTTGTGTGATGGGAGAAAGGTGAAGAATGGAGAGGTAACTTCTTCAGTGTTAGGTAAATAGGAAACACTGCATTCAAATCTATAACCCCTGTTCTCCACACATGCAAGGCCACTATACTGGGGATGTGCTGCCATTAAACATGACGCATTGTACATGCATCACATGATATGGTTCCTTCAGATAGGTAGGGTGATGTCCATCATTAAGCCACGATGAGAGATATGAGACTCAAGACCATTTCTGGAAGCAGAGACAAACTCTTTCAGAATCATTTTCCCCATGACAGTCAAGTAAGAGGTGGGACAGCTCACTACCCCTGGCAACATATTGACTATCCTGGAAGGATTAATGATGACATTGATGTCTGCTTGACTTGGATTGCTTCAACAGAAACGGACAACCGAAATTTATTCCATTTGCAATAACTTCTAGAACTCAAAACGTAAAATGTAACAGTACACTTCTACATACTTGCACTAGGTTAGTCAGCTGCCTGGTGACTTATGGGTCTGAATGATATCTTCTAAATTAATTATTTTAACAAAAACAGGAAATAAAAAATGAGTAAAATTTTATATTAATATTGAGAGTAAAATAAAGGAAAATCCAACTGAAGCAATAAAGAAAACACATCATCTTATTAAGACAAAATTGTGGTTAACAAGAAAATAAGATTGCAATAAAATGGTGTGTGGTTAATAAAATTTTAATTGATTTTATGTTATAATAATGAAACTGTTTTTCTATAATAACTTTGTCATATATTATTCTCAGAAATCCTAAATATACAAAAACCTTAGCCGGTTAGAGTGGAAAAATGCCCATTGGGATAATCTTAGTATTTTTCTTATAAAGGTAAATAATTTAACAAAAGCTACTTTTTATGGTGAAATATATTTTTTAGATAAATGTGAACTAAAATCAAAAGTAAATTTAATGAATTATTTTTAAAGTTAATTATGTCATCAAGTAATGGAAAATATGATTAAATCCTCTTTTTCACAATTTATAGTTATTCAGGTTCCTAAGATAAAAAACTTTTAAAGGTCAATAAATCTAGTGCTAGAGACCTAAGTGCTAAGTAAAGGTATACAGAGAAGCACAAAAAGTAATCTAATAAAATCAGATGATTTCACAGAAGAAAATATGGTAATTGTTAGTTCATTGTTTCTAGGAGGGTTTAAGATACTCTTTAAAATGCAGTATTAATCTTAGTTTCTTAAAGTTACAAAATCATTCTTTTAAAACACAAACAATAAATGAGAAATGGTGAGTGAAAAATAGACATGATATAAGGAGATATACTAATAAGGCAAAAGTCACGTAGTCCGAGTGTTTCACATTCTATTTTAATGGTGGGGCAAGTGTTTTATTCACCACACAGTGTGGTGAATAGACATATATAGTCCCCTGCTCTAAAAAAAGAACTTGTGCAGCGCCACCTGCAGAAGTTTCTCACATTTTCTCCTGTCCCAGCACAGCAATCGTGCACTGGCTGGTAACATCGTCCATCTGCTTTTCAACTTTATTAGGTGAAATCATTCAGCTTCAATGTATTTGCACTGTTTGCTTGTTTTTTGTTTTGTTAAAACAATATTTATTGAATTCATTATTGCTTTTATCTAAACAAGTTTTAGATTTCTATTTGAGGAATGTTATGGTTTATATCTAGGTGCCCCTGACCAAGATCTTCATATGTTTGCAGGATGGTTTTTGGGAAGATGATTGAATGATGGGGAAAAAATGGCTGCCTTGGTGATTGGAAGAGGTAGGTCAGTGGGGAAATGGTGCAAAAGGACATTTCTCTCTTCAGCTACTCTCTCTGTCTGTCTATCTATCTATCTATCTATCTATCATCTATCTATCTATCTATCTATCTATCTATCTATCTATCTATCTATCTATTATCTTCCTGTCTGTCTGTCTGTCTTCTTCTTGAAGACCATAAAGTATGCATCTTTCATCTGCTTAGTCCTCTCCACCATACCACTGTGCACTGAAGCCAGCAAATTATAGACTAAAAACCTGAACCAAATAGAGCTTTCTTCCAGATTCTATTCCAGATATTATGTCTCAGAGACAGACAAAATGACTAAGACACTAATAAATCCCCAATGAAATGTTAAATGTGATTTTAGACTGATTTATACGTTATATGTCCATCTGTATTTCTTTAAGGTTTATTGAGATCTTACCAACAAATGTATATATATAATATATATATACATATATATACATATTTGACATATATACATATGAAAATGTGTATATATATAAGTATATATTTGACATATAATTTGATATTTGGCTATTTGTACATGTTATGAAATGATGGATCAAAACTAAATTTATTAAAATATCCATTATAGCTACCTTTTTGTTTGAAAACGATGTGTGTGTGTGTTGAAAACATTAAGAACCAGCCTTTTAACAGATATGTAGTTTAAAAAGTAATATTCTTAATCGTTATCACTGTGCTTCACATTAGCTCTTCTGAATTAACTCAACTTTCCTAACTGAAACCTTGTAATGCACAAGTACATATGTGTGGGTCTATGCACATCTACATGAGAGAAATATTTTCTCCTTCCAAGAAAGTTTTTACCTTCTAAGGACAGTATCAGCCCTGTTAAGAGTGTATGGCTTAATATTTTTTGTGAGATTCTTCTACACTATTTAATGTAGTTTTTAATGCAGTTGTTGAATAATAAAACTATTTCCTCTGTAGTATTTCATTGTGAAAACACTTTATGTTTGTTTGTCTATTTTATTCTATTAATTTTAAAGTAATTTAACTCCATTTTGGAATATTATGTTTCTTATGTTTTTTGTAATGCATGTACACAATTTCATTGGAAATAGAATCATTGGCTAGAAGTTTCCCATATACTTGGCTACAATAGACTTTGTTAAACACTTTTCCAAATATAAATTATCACAGGTGCTTTAGGAGGATTTCCATCACTTTACTTTCTCACCAATGCTGTCATATTGTTGGCATTTTAATATTAGCCATTTTGGAGAATATGTGATGATACTTTAGTTTTACACTTCCTAAATCAGTAATTATTGTGATGATTTTCATATATTTATGGTACATTTAAATACTTTGATTTTTGTCTACATACCTGTGAGTTGTCTATCTTTCTTATTAAATTGTTGAAGTTTCTTGACATTCAAGATATAAGTATCATTCCAAAAATATGCAAATACTTTTTCCTGCTCTGTACTAGTATTTTGTGTTCCCTTTTTCTGATGAACAGACATTTTTTATCTTGATAATATCTAAGTTTTTTTCTTCTAAGTCATTGCTTTCATTGTTTTTGAAAAGTGCACATTTTATTGCCAAAAGTTATTTTCCAGTGGTTTCTTTTAATATGTTTATACTTTATTATTTTTATGTTTTCCATCCATTAACCTTTGGATATACTGTAAGGTAATGTGATAACTTTAAAAATCAGGTATTTTTAAAACAATAAAACATTCCATTGAAGGGTGGACTCTTAATAAAATAACTCAAAATCTAAACTCTCTAGGAGAGTACTTATGTAGCCAATCTGACAACACAAAAACAAAATAATAGTTTATCCCCCAAAAAAGAATATAATGACAAAGAACAAATACAAAACTGGAGGGAAAATTTCATGTAAATCATTGAGTGACTTTAAGCACCTACAAATCAATAAAAAAATGAATTATCAAATATATAAATGCCAAAATAACAATACTTAAAACACAACTTAAAGATATATTCTAGTTTGTCTCTTGGTTGGTTGATGTCTCAGATAATAGAGTGCAGGTGTCACATTGCTGTTTTTGACCTTCCTAAAATGTTAATACTTCTGTGTTCTAAAATGGCTGCCCTATCTTCATCCATTTTGTACAAATTTAATAAATTTAATAAGAAGTATAGTTAGCAGTGAGGAGCTAAAAGCTAAAAATCATACACATATTTCAACTCACCTTCCATAAGGAGAATTTAGGTATTTTCTCTCAGGAAACGTTAGAAAAAGAATCCTTTATAAATAAGAAAGTGAATATCAACACCATTCAATTCTTTCTACAAGGAAAGTGACATATTCACTTAATAGAAATTGGATATTAAAAACAGTTAAGATATTAAAATAAATTTTTAAAAAATTCAAACATTGACTGCTAACAAACACTTTTACCCTACCATATGGACAAAGAACTGCAGGCTTGGCTTTACATACTGTGAACAAGAGTGGGAGAAAAAGTCATTTTCCTATACGCCTCTACGCACTTGAAAGAGATAAAAACTAAAATACTGTCTATTGCAACTTGAAAACATTTACAGAATTTTAAATTTATGTATCCTTTTAGCAAGATATTCCACTCAGAGTTACTTAGCTTCTGAAGATTCAAGCAAAATAACAGATTGCAAGGAAATTCAGTGTAGCACTGGAAATATTTATGAACCGTAGATGCTGCTAATCAGTTATGTTCATACATTCAGTGAAATGATGTGCACTTGTAAGAAGACTGTGACAGTTCTATTTAAACAGATAGTAAAAGGAATGCTGTTCGGGGGAGAGCTGATATATAATATATACTATTTTCCTGTGCATGTGTATGTGCATGAACTCAAACAACAAATTTAGAAGGCATAAATAAGAAATGTAACAGGTAATGCTTCTAGGTAGGAAATTAGGTTCTGTTTAGGAGAAAGAGAAAGCTTTATTTCCAATTCATTCTTTCATTCTTTTTTAAAATTTAATACAATATGAATGTATTACCTTTGCAGTAAAAAAGAAAAAATCAGATTTTACTTAAAAGATCCCCAAAATGGAAAAAGTATTCACTGATGGAAAGATATACTCAATTATTAAACCAAGTCGAGGATTCAAATGTTATCTACAATAGGCCTGAGGTATTTAATGTCAACTGGAAAAAACATAATCTGAAATCAACGGCTCTGACAACCTTATAAATATCAACACATCAACACAGCATCACCGTACTTTAAAACTGGAATCATAACCAGTATGATTAAATACTTTTATGAAAGCACATAAGCAGGGACTTTTTTTTTTCCTGTGACTTAAGCCCCAGTTTTAAAATGCATGGGTAGATAAGCTGAGCAACAAACGTTAATGTAGAAGGCTTCTATTCCAGTCCTTCCGTGCATTACCACTGATTTACTCTGTGGCTTTGGATACTTAAATATAGTATTTTTTCAAACTTCAGAAATTTAATAAATAAATTTGCAACTACATGTACCTAATGTAGCATCTGCTGACTTCATGTTAATAGGTAAACAAGTGGCTTTCATTTTCATGCAGAAGGTCACAGCGTGATGTGTTCACAGAATACATTCCACATCTCCTGTGATTTGAATTTAAAGGTGTCCTCACAATGACAAGAACCTGAATTTACATTTTTACTGTATAAAGCTACCAAAATGCTAACTTTTCAGTTTGTGTTGAGATGTAAATGATGTGTGTTCTTTTTCCCCACAGTGAAACTGAAGAAGTTACATATTAAGGAAATAAGTTGCTTCAGGACTCCCCCAGCACCTCTGTAAAAGAGACACAGTCTTCACACAGGAAGTCCAAAATCCCTTTCAGGAGAAGCTAGTAATGTTACTAAAATTTCTGACTGGCAATTTGTACCTTCTGGTTTTACTGCTGACAAGAATTATTAATAATTATTAATAATTATTAATAAAAATTTTCTCACCAGAGGCCAAGGATTTAGCTCAGTGGTTCTGGTGCCTGTCTTGCAAGAGCAAAGGCCTGAGTTTATTCCCCAGTAACCTCATACAATAAAGCCAGGCGTGAAGACTCACAACCACCAGCAATTAGAACCACATACCACAGTGCCAGGCGTGATGTTTCGTGCCTGTAATCCCAGCACTTGGGAGGCAGAGGCAGGAAGATTTCTGTGAGTTCATGGCTGAGCTCAAGGCTAGCCTGAACTACAAAAGTGAAACCCTGTCTCAAAAAAAAAAAAAATTATCATCAAAACAACACTTCAATTATTATATATAACAATATCTTTGGTTGACTTTCCACCTATTCAGCCTCATTCATCAAGGTCCACATTATCTTGTTCTTTTTATTTTTAAATTTAATTCTTTAGTAGTACATTTTATATACACACAATAATCATATTCAATATGGAGAATTTGTACCAGTAAACAACACAACTTAATTCTCATGTTTTCCCATTCCTTTGCCCACCCTAAAACTCCTCCCCTATACATAAGCTTTGTTTCCTTTTTGGACATCACAAGCTTTCTTTACTGTCATTACTTACTCCTCTCCTGTCTTAGCTCTCTACGAGTTGTCACTACATGGGATCTTTTGGCAACAAGTCTTCCAACTTGATAAGAGGAGCTCCAAACACTGTCACTTCAATCCCTCACTTCCACTTGCATCAAGAGCTCCTGTTATATTTGTCAAAATATCAGTTTCCTTCAGTCCTGGTCTGTGCTGATATCTACTAGCATCTTGAAAAATGCTGTAGTGAGATCACTGGGCTATGTGTTACCACACTTTTGAAAAGCCTATTCCTCCAACTCCCAGTGAATGCTTAAAGATAAGAAAGAATGAAATCTCGAGCATCTTGAGGTCTACTGTCATTATTAAGGAGACTGTACGGTGTATTATCCAAACTAGAACACCAGTAAGATTTTTTAAAAGAGGGATTTGGAATTCTCAATAATTATACTGTGACAACACAGACAATAGGATTGCCAAGACTAACACAGTTATATGGTCACACAATATCATTTAAGAAGATGGCTCTCAGGACAAACCCTAGCTATACTTTCTAATTTGAATCCACAGCTTAAACCAACATTCACTAACTTCCCTGAAATGATTACTTGTTCCCAACTTGCCTTACATGAACATGAAAAAGATGGGAAGAGTTAAACTTTCTATGATTTATTGTATAATATTAAAATCAAAATATTTTATCAACTGCTATGAACATAACAAGTGGCCTTGTGAACACCTGGGCCCAGCTAATGCAGATGCCCAGCTGAACAGCTTGGCCAGCAGAAGGTGAACTTTGGAGCCAGATGGCCGTCTTGACAAAATGAGCCCAGAGAAAGCTGGCAAGGGCTCTGCGGCAGGTCCTTGAGAAGACTGCAGTCTTTCAGAACTAGATAATCTACCACAGAAGAAAGCCTTGTGATGAACGCGAGCAGTGTACATGATTTGCCTTAACTCTTACTCTATTTTGTGTTTGTCATTAGTAAAATAATTATTATATTGTTTCACTTATCAAATGTCTTTTCATCTTAATTACCTCACACCTGCCATTCACAGGCAGATTTTAGAGTGGAACACCAGACTTCGGAGTGTATCACTCCAGTTTGTGAACTGGATTCCTCTGGGAAAGTTTCTATAACACACAGGTAATCATGAATTCTGTGTTGAGTGTGTCTAGATTTTGCTTCAGTCCATCATACAGCACATGGTGTGTATCCCTGAGAAGCAAACATAATATCCTGGAAAGGGGTGGGAGAACGGAAGTACATTGGCAAAGTGGTTGTTCTCACTATAGTTGACATTTTCAATTTCTCTGAAAATTATCTGGCATTTAATTAAGTACATTTCCAATCCTGCATCTACAGGGTCAGGTGATATTAATGGTTCTATTTTTAAATGTAAAATATGTACATAAAATACTCATTTACTGCAGTAAGCTAGGTGCTTTAGTACTGGAACCTTTTGACTCCATTCAGGTTTCTTTGAGCAAAGCACTGCTAAAATATATGTTTATTATCTTCTTAATCCTGAAAATGGACAAATTAGATGAGAAATTTTTAAAAAAATAATTAATTTTTGTCAAGGAAAGTGTGTTATTCTACTTATAAATGACCTACTAGATGGGACATACTTATATACAATGTCTGACTCAGGGCTTACCCCTGAGAGATGCATCAGACCATCCCTCTTTTGAAGCTTACTAAGTCTGGATAATTTTGGTAACCTTATAGAATAAATAAACTAACGACAAGAGACTTAAATCTAAGTTTGATTTGAAGTCATACATCTTTAAACTGAATAACAATTCACATCTTGAAACTCTTAATATTAAGGTAACACTATTACTGGAACATGAAGTTTAGATAATCATCTCAAAATCACACAGCACATATTTATTGTCAGTTCTCTGTACTTTCTCTTTATAATAAACATTTACTTAAGTTAATGACATTCTATCTAGGCTTAACCAATTTTATGAATTAATTTGAGAAGGTGGTATAAATATCTTAGTTCCTTACTTTAGCTAACTCAAAATTTCACTCTTGCATTGCACTAATCTCTTCAGTGATAGTATGTTTAGAAAATTATTGCCTATCATCACTTCACCAGAAAAATCATTATATGGTGATACAGGAATTAAGTATATTAATTATAAATCTCATTTTTCATATCTAATATGTTAATATTACATATTCTAATAGATTTTTTAAAATTCCTGACATTTTTAGCAAATATTTTATTTGGCCACCATAATTATCTGAAAGCTCCTTTTTAGCTTAAATGTAAAAAATAGACTTAGGAAATTAGAATATTTATGTAAATTACACACTGGGTATCTATTTCATTAAAATTCTAACAAAAGTGAAATTAACTTGGCCACGTAGCAAATAAACTTCTTTCACAGTTCGTTGATATTTCATAGCATGCACACTAATGATGTACTAATTTCTTCCACAAAATACTACAATAATCTCAGAATGTAGAACTCCGGGAAGCCCGAGCATGATCCTTAAATTCTTATTTTGTCATGAAAGAAAAGTCATCAGAAAGTTTTGTGTAGCCTGTTCGTGTCACTGAATTCTAGATTCCTTGAGTTTTCTTACAGTGCTTTCCACTACATTTATTTACAATATAGCACTTTTCTTGTAATTCTGAAGCAAAGACATAAATTGCAACATCGGTTTTTGTGAAAGTTCCATGTCAAACCCCACTCATATTTTAAATGTAATTATAAATCTTGCCTCCAATGCATCAAGGTTAAGGTCTTTTAGCTTCTAAATATCTGTTGACACTTGAAGAGACACTTTTAGTGAAAAGATCTAAAGCATATCTTTTAGTGTTGCTTTATATCTCATTCTTTCAAACAGCTCTGTAGCTCGCTGTATTTAAAAAAAAAAAAAAAGTCACTGACTATTTTCGAATGAAAGGACAGCAATATACCATTGCTCACTATGCCAGGTTAAAATCAAAGAAGACATATACAGCCTCAGGAAAGTCCACAATATGGGCCAAAGAGCATACAAGATGAAACTTTTTCATACTAATATCTAACTCTTTTCAGGCAGTTCAACATCTTTTCCACAATAATACCACAGAAGTATACTTTTTCAGTAGAAGAACAAAGTGTAATCAACTGCTATTTATTTTACCTTATTATAACAGAAACTAGTATGAATGTGCAGAAGAAGCTACTGTACTCTTGTAGCTTAAATTGATAAAATGCTGCTTGTCCCCATTTCATTTCTGTTGGTAGCTGAGTTACCTGAATTTCAGAGTGACTAAACTAACATCTATTTATTACAGATTTTCACTTCATTTAGTTGTAAAGAATGGCTGTGTATCTACAATTGAATTACAATTATATAACTATAAAAATTTGTAAATCCAGGAAATGTTTTAGGGGTCTTTAGTTGCCTTAAATCATATAAAAATTCTTTGAATTCTTTGAAGGTGCATACCTCTGCACTTCTTCAGAGGAACTCACATCTAGTGAATCAAAATAAGCAGGAGTGACAGTCCAGTATCTCTGAGACTAGAGAAGAAGATAAATTGCCATTTGCTTCTCATCCTATTCTTTCTTAAATCACCTCCTTTGAGGGACATGAGCCACACCAATACTACAGGAAGGTCTACGTAGCAAAGAAAGAAGGCGTCCTGCCAAGAGCCAGCACGAACTGAGATCACTCTGCCAATAACCATGTAAATAAGTGTCCTTCCAGCCCCACTCTTGCCTCCAGGTAATCACAGCGCCTGCTAATGTCTTCAGCAGAAATTCATAAAAAAATTCTGGGCCAGAATCACCCAGCTAAGTTTCTTTCCCAAATTCTATCCCTCAGAAAACTTCAAATAATATTTTTTTTGTTTATTTTAAACTGTTACAGTTGTATGAAAAGCATGTTGTGGGCTGGCTTCAAAGCTCTAACCCACAGTGTTACTTCATTTGGAGAAAGAGACTGAAGTTCAAAGAGGTCATAGGACTGGGCCTTGATCCCGTCAGACTGGTGTTCTTAAAATCGGCCTCATCTCAACTATCATCAGCACCACTCAGCTATGTTACTCTTTTAGTTCACATAATCCAAGCTGCATTCTAAACTTTTCTTCTTTCTCATCATGCTTCTTCAATAATTTAGCCTCAAGATTAAATGTCAATTATTTTTTCCACCCAGTACCAGGGATCAAACTCAGGACCTTGTGCTTTTGAGGCAGGTGCAATGCTAATGAGCTAAATCCTCAGCCCCTAAATGTCAGTTGTTTTAAGAGGACTCTTTTGCCTCTAAAATTTTATACATCAACACTCTGCTTTTTATAAGGCCGTGTCGCTATGAGATATCTCATCCATTTATTATCTTCCCCTTCTTTAATGTAATTTCTAGCCTAGAAGAGGTTTTTTTATTATATTAATCATTACATGCCTGAAAGTCAGAGGCAAAAGTGGAATGATACTACTGAGTAGCTGTTTATATAATGAATAATTATCATGGTTAGTTGATAAGAAGTGAAGAATTATTCCTAAATTTCTAGCTAGATTAATGAACAAAAAGTAATATCATGTAAAGAGACTGAATTTCAAAGAAGAAAACAGTTTTGGATGACAAGAAATCAAGAATATTGTTCAACTCACAGAAAATGTCTTATTTCTATTGTACTTAAAGTGAAGGTATCAAACTGTCTAGGAATAACATACTCTGCATCTCAATAGACAATTCAGGAGGAGATTTATTAAAACAGATATCCAAATGCTATATGAGCCACATATAATAACAAAAAGCACAATTATCCTATAATATATTTAATATATTGTATAATACATTTGTATTATATACATATATAAACATATGCATATATATGTGTATATACATATACTATATATTATAATATTTATGGTAACCTTTTTACCTATGATGTTAGATGAAGAAAAAGATAAGGGATAAACTTTAGATGCACACATATTATGAGATAAACAATGAAAGAATAATAGGAAAGAAAAAGGAGAGAGAAAAATTAGATAGAAAGAAAGCAAGGGAAACTGTGAGGAGCAAATACTTCCAGGAAAAAGAACACATTTTGTGTTGGATTTTGTATAGCTTCTGAGAGTAGAAAATGGAAAATTTTCCATTGATTTTTGAAGCTGAAGTACTCTGTGGGGTATGAGAAAACCCAAGAGAGTTGGAAACTAAAGAAAGAGGTGAACTGGACAATCAAAACTAAGACTTTTGTCTCATTTAATGAGATTTTTGTCTTGGATAGCTTTGTTTAGGACATCTGAGGAGTTTCTTAATACAAAAATGTGTAATATTTTTCATCTAGTAAAATGACATTGGTGTTTTCATCACTTTAGAAGCTTTTCAAGATGAAGCTATAAACTTAGGAAAGTAACAGAGTACTGATCAATTCTGTGCTATAAACTAAAAGCTTATCTTAATCTGCAGAACTCTGTAAACTCCTACTGAAACACTGAATTACAAGATTTAAATTTAATTTACAAAAATCACAGCTTGTGGATACCTAAATAACATTCCTAATCTCATTCATTTCTTTCCTTTTTTGTGTTTTGGGAATTGTAGTGGTTAAATATTAAGTAGTAATAATAATAGAAAAATGAATGTAGATATATAATTTTCAACATACAAATAACTCAGAGATTGTTATCTTGGCATTTTTAGACTGAACTGTAAGGTCATAGATTTTTTGGTAGCTCAGAGAAAGAACTCTGCTTGGTTTCTAAAACAGTAATAAACTGCAAAGAGCTGCTAGCCTCAGGGAAACTGGACAGGGTAAATATCTATGGATGTCTTCATTACATCAAAGTTGCAGTATTTTGACCACCATGCAACATTTACCAAATAAAACCATAAAAAACAGAAAAACAATGAATATCTTAGCAATTTGCAATCATAAGTACTCTGGTTGGTGCTATGTTTGTTTATGAAAGCGTATATTCCTTAAAGCACATTTTAAATAGATTTTGTTATTGGAACCGAGTATCCAAAGTTTTACCCCAAAACAAATATGTTTTGTTCAGATAGCAACAAGCAAATAGAAAGTATGTTTTTACTCAAATTATTTGATGAATTAGTCACTATGTAAAATACAACTTGAAAAGCCTGGTTAATGATAATACATTATTCAGTACCTGATTCAGAATATTAAATCTAAAACAGGAAGTTAAAAATGAAAGTTAGTTAATGTCTTCTTAAAACAAATCAAGAATGGCAATACCTATAGTCTCTCTAGAGCCCAAAGGCAGATTGCTTTTTAAAATCTGTTGCTAGTACTTCTGGTGCTTGTGTTGATGTCATTGCCATCTGCAAGTCTGTTTATGCCAGTGTGACCATGTACCATGTATCTGTCCTGTAATTTTCAAATAAATTACCTTATTTCCTGGAGCAACCATTACACAGCAAATGATTGCTCAATGTATCACCAAGGTTGAAAGAAATACACATACGACTCAAAACCATCTGCTATTCCAAATGCTGTTTACCAAGTAAATATTCATTTAATCTGTGGACATCTATAAATTGATGAAATGAAAGGAATATTGAACATAACACTGAATCTTCTCAAGTTGCTGTGGCTTATTTATAAAAGGGTTACCAAACACAGAGCTCTTGATGGTCATCTTTTAATCATTCCTATCTGTCTAGATCAGTAGACACTGGGTGCTAATTGCATACATAACAGATTCCACATTCATATAGCACTGAGTATTGATGAATACTATGACAGTGACAACAGCAGGACACTTATATTCTGAAAGCTTAGAGAATGTAAAAAGAAACTTAAGTGTATTTCCTTTAGTTTTCAAAGATACATTGGAAAGAGGCTATTAATAGCCTTATTTTACAAATGAAGGTAGGAGGGAAAGTAAATAGTGGTGATTAGGAAAAATTGAGGAGTAAACTAAGTCTGTCTCATCATAAAATTATACTTAGTTTCCCATTCAAGTACATATCTTGAGGACACACTGCTTTGAGAGTCTGTAGTGATTGGATATACATGTTCCTTTTTCCCCAGCAGAGAATCCTGATAAATTCATCTGTCTTTTCCTGTTCTAGATAGACACACACACACACACACACACGCACATGCACACACACACTCACACACATGCACACACGCATGCTCATGTGAGAGAGAAACAGGGAGAGAGAGAGACAGCTGTTCTCGTCCGGTGCTGAGAATGTAGAATAACACTTTGACTGATCCATAGCTTCCTCAGCAAGAGATATCACAAAAACTTAGCTTCTCAAAAATTTCAAAATGATTGTGTCCTTTGACCACACAGAATTGGAGAGAAAAAGGCCATTAAATGAGCTCTGTGCTCTCTATATTATCATAAAAATATGAGCCAAAAGGAGAACAGTTCTCTGTGAAAGCCAGAGAAACTCTGGCCGACTTCTGAGCTAGGTCTAATGACGAGTCAGGCAAGCTGTTTAGAGCAGTCAGGCCCGTGAGGAGCGCCTCGCCATGCTCCATCAAAGCTGAGGTTGCTGCTGTCAGGTACCACAGCACAGAAGTACTTGAGAGCGCATCAGTGCAGTAGTCCTGCGTGATAAAAAAACAAACTCTTCGTGTTGTTTCAGTCTCACCCTATGAAAGAAGATTAACATAGTAACATAAATTGTTTTCAAATTTTTAAAGTTACACAAAACACAATTATCATATATCCCCCATTTTAAGCTATAAACCTGACTCCAAATATTTAAGAAGAGTCCTTTAAAAAAGATGAGAAAAGTAGGCTGGGTTAATGCAGTACAATAAAAATGTATAGTTGATAAAATGCAGCAAAAATAACATGTCAAATGCACATAGATCCTAAAGGACACCTTAAATACTATTGAATACTCAGTGTGCAGTTTTATACTTACACAGCACAAATTTTATTTGATGATTTGAAAACTATGTTTTATTAACCAGATATATTGGTTTGTACAACTTGCAAAATGATTTCACCTCCTCCAATCATATAGAATATTGCCATTGAGTACTGTCCTAAAAAATTAAAGCCATCATAATAATGATACAATACATACCTGTGTATATAGCAGGCACAATTACAATAGTTAAACTTGAAGAAAAGCCTAGATACCCATTAACAGAGAAATGGATAAAACAAATGTGCCATCTATGTAGGATGAAATTTTATTTGGCCATATATAAGAATGAATTCATGCAGTTAGTAGTAAAATGTATGGATCTTGAGAAAGCAATGCTCAATGAAATAAGTTAAATGCAAAAGCTGAGTATCATACAATTTTTTCATATATGAAAAAACTAAAATATAAGTAAGTTATAGTAAAATGAAGAAGTAGTAAGAGAAAAGGGGTAATTTTGGAAATAGGAAAGAGGATTGGTAGATGTTGGGAGAAAAAGAGAAAAATTATGTATATTGCAAAATAAATGTATTATATATTACAAATATCTATCAATAAAATAAAAAAGAAATAGAATTATAGGTTTTCATCTTGCATATTTAGGCAGCTCAATAACTTTAGAAAATGCTACCGTACCATGGTAATCACAAGTATCAGCCACATCAGGATGGCCAGCTTCTTTTCATGTAAGTGTTGGTACTCATGTCGTCCAGCTGGAAGCAGAACAGTCTTAGTCACTTTCTGGTTGTCCAGGCTCAATACCTGACACCAACAAATTAAATGAGCAGAGATTGATTTTGGCTGACATTTCTCCGGTTTCAGTCCGTAGTGAGCAGGTCCAGAGCAGAAATGACATTGGGAAAGGGTCTGCAGTGGAGGGAAGCTGCTCATATCACGAGGATGAGGGGACTGAAGGTAAAAAGATGAGATGGATAGGGAGATACACCCTTCCAGGTCCTCGCTCCTGTAACCTAACATTTTTGAGTTCATTATTTTATAATTGTCCTTGTTATTCATTTTCTATCTTTGTCAATGTCTTCCTTAATTTTATCTTGTGTCGTGAGATGAAACATATTTAAAATAGTCATTGAAAAGGCTCATAGCCAAATGTTGTAATCCCCTTTGAAAATGTCTTCTTTACTTTTATTAAATACTCAGTGTGAACTTTGAACTTTGTTATAGTTCATACTTAGAAGTCCCCAAGAGGGCCGGGGAGTTAGCTCAGTGGTTCCGGCGCCTGTCTTACAAGTGCAAGGACCCGGGTTCGATTCCCCGGTAACCACATAGCAATACTGGGTGTGGAGACCCACACTCAGCAGCAACCACTACCACATACCACAGTGCCGGGCGTGGTGGCTCACGCCTGTAATCCCAGCACTCGGGAGGCAGAGGCAGGAGGATTGTGATGTGAGTTTGAGGCTGAGCTGAGGGCCAGCCTGAACCACAAAGCGAGACCCTGTCTCAAAAAACCTAAAAAAAGAAGTCCCCAAGAGCCACATGTGTTCATGAGTGGGGCTTTTAAAAAGTGACTGTATCAAGTGAACATTATCAGTAAATGTGATGTTAGGAGGCATAAAATAACGATAAAGCCCACAGGGGGCTATAGTTTGCATATAGTTTGCATGAGTCCTTCTTAAATTCATGTAGTGGAAGCTTGGCCCATGTAGAATGTTGAGAGACATGTCTTAGAAGGAAGTCAGTGGGTCCATCTCGCACACACTCACCCCCTGTGACTTAGACAGATGACCCTCGCCAGAGCCTCTTAAATGCTGGCACAATACTTTCGAATTTCCTTAACTGTGAATTAAATAAACCTTTCTTTAATAAACACTTAGTTTCGGTATTTTTCTATAACAATAGAAAATAAGCTAAGACAACTTCTATGCAAGGCATACTTAAACTGAGACAGTAGAAGTCTATTGGCTTTAAAATCTTTCTATATGCACAACGCAGAGTCTCAGAGTCACAACATCTGAATGGCATGAATGACCTCTTCACAGGTTTGCCAAAGCCAAAACAGGGCTTCTGAAGGTATTTCAACCCAATGAAAGCAGTCGGGCAGAGCACTTCTGTTACTATTAAGAACTAAAAGGGGCACCTGGTTTTGGAGTGCAGAGTTATATTTTTTATCACCATGAAAAGCCTTTTAAGATTAAAGGGAATCATCTAATGTTTTATCTGTAAGAAGGGGCAGGAGGAAGTAGGACACAAAAAGTACAGCAAGGGAGCAAAAATAGCAGCACTGAATAAAACCAGATGAAGCCTGAAGTACGAACATATTATTTATTCATTTGACAGTCTCTGGAATCAAACAAGAATTACATGTTCTGAATACATCAAGTATTAGAGCTTTTCAGGGACCACAAAAAAAACAGAGAAAATAAACAGCAGAGTCAATGACCACACAGGGTCTTAAGATGAAACTACAAAGAGAAAGCTGCGCTTACTCTCAGGGACACAACTGTTTTCACTAACAACTGACACAATTGTTCCTTGTTTTCTTTGTTGCAAGAAACATCCTTTAATAAACCATGCCTCTAGATCTGTCAGAAAATATCAGTGCTTGCCATTAATTTGATTTGACATAGATTGTCTAAGTCTCGTGTGTGTGTGTGTGTGTGTGTGTAACCAGATATCAAAGCCAGTGATTGGCAACTGCTGTAGCACTAGCTTCTCCCTGTCCTTAGGGACAGTTACTTGGACTGAGAGTCATAGTGAGTGCTACCACAAAAGTGTTGACACCTAGATCTGGAACCACTGCCAAAGGGGCGAGCTGAGGAAGAACCAGCAGGATTCTGTTATTTGCAGAGATACAGCAGAAAAGCCAGAAGCAAATAAGTCCAACTAAATGGAACATCTGGGTAGGTTTTGACATTTGTTCCAGACATACGAATAGCTGCCAACCTAGAGAGGATAAAGAAAGTGAGGAGATCCATGAGACAACAGAGTAGCCGTCACACATCTGCAAATCTTTGTCTTGATGCCATTTTATGTGTCATGATATACTCTTTCCCATTTCACAGATTGCCGGCGAAGCTGTCAGTTGAGAGGACTTACTTTCCCCAACGTGAACATGAGCTAAGACTAAGGAATGTTACTTGTTACTAGAAAACTTTTTACTCCTTGAGATTATTTGGGACAAGTACATGAACAAACATTGGCTAAGTAGAGTGATTTGAGAAATGTTGGGGAGAAAAACAAGTGGTCTTTTTGCCTTTTTATTAAAATCTTACATCAAAAAGACAGAGCAGTTCTTAAAGGGTTCACAGAATACTTGACTGAAATAAAATCAACACAAATACAGAAAAATTTTGTGTGTCTGTGCATGTGTTTGTGTGTATGCTAAGAGACAGAGATCAAACCTTTGAACTTTGGATACAGCATGCCCCTTCATATGACTTTATAAACTATTTATTTGATTAACCTATTTAATTCATTTAAAACATTTCAGTCAAAGAGTGTTAATAACAAGTGTTCCTATTTTTGAAGATTAAAATTAATTCATATTTCCCTAGCAGCAATGTTATCAACATAGGATAAGACTTAGTGTTTTAAACCAGAATTGTTGTTACAACTGTAAAAACAATACAACAGAGATTTATTATGTGATAAGTGCTGTCACATTCTTGTTTTATAAAAAAAGATGAATCACATAAAATAATAATAATGTTCCAAAAGCCACACAGATAGTAACTAGCAAAGCTGGGGAAAGAGCCTGACAAGTCTGCTACTAGAGCTCCCTTTGGTTACTATCACATTATACACTAAAAGAAGAAAGAGTGAAAGAAATAGAACAGACCTCAGTGGTATTTACTTATTTCTCCATCTACTTTGAACATGCAGAAATATGAAACTCTTTAGAGACTCTGAAATTTTCACTTCAAATGTGTAATTCGTTTAACCCAGGGGCTCTCAGAATTGTGCAATGAGAAGTTATAATGTTCAGTACTCTAAGGGTGAATGATAATGAGAAGCTATTGGCAGTACTGGTGGTTGACAGCCGTGACAGACAAGCAGTAGAGTGTATCTATGATGGTGCTGGTAACAATGCACCTAATAGGATTTCAAAGAATGTTGTTTCTTGTGAAGTTTGAGGCACTTCATCCAAAAGAATGTAAGACTGTCCCCTACTTAAGGAAATTGCTATAAACAGCAATAATAATTATGTACTTCAATCTATTGTTCTATGACAGCCATGTCCTTGAAAACATCAGTCCTCATGTCCTATGATAACTCAGGCCAGGGAAATGTAGATATGCAAGTAGGAATTTCTGCTCATCCAACTCTCTTTATTGTCTTAGTTGTGCATAATACAGGAGCTCTATAATTGCAGAGCCTCGCTGGTGGGAGTATAAACCTGCCACATTATACATGATCCAGCTACATGGAAAGAAAGAAATGGAATGGCAAATATTTCTCTAGATTCACAGAATTATAGAGATAATTACTGTGGAAAAGCAAGAAGCAGATTGGAGAGAGATATCATACAAATTTAGACTCTAATAATATATTTAATCATCCATTATAATTTGAATAGAAAAATCGCTCCCATTTAAGAATAAACACATATCTCCAATGGATCAGTTAGCACTGCCTAGCATTTAGGTTAATTCTTGCACATACTATAAGTATTCATTGTATTAAGCCACAAAATAAAGCATCTTAAAGGAATTTCTATCACTGAACATAAAATCCTTTCATAAGCAAAGCTGTAACACATTTAATGAGAACATCATAAATTGAACAACAGATAACAATGGTTTTGTATTTGATAATTCAAAGGAAGATGTTTTGATGTAGATTTGAAGGAAATTTTGATGGAAATCTTGATGAAAACTTAGAAACATCAACCAAAGGGAAAGAATACATCTTCTAGGACATTATTGACCATAATTATCCTCTTTTCTACCTTCCTAATTTTTCACCTTTTCTGTTTTACTACTTTGACAAGACCATAAAGCGACTTTAAAAAGACTGTACAATCACTAAGTAGAAAATATCGCTGCTAAGTATTTTAAGTTGTCCATGGTCATTTTTAGTGGAAAAGGTTATCCAAATATTTAATAACATTCTAAATAAAATGGTCACAGAAATATAAATGCAACTTTTAAAAGTCTCTACTGGAATTTTAGGTAGGGATATATGTCTAAGACAACTGACAAAATATGTCATATATATATATATGTATATATATAATAAGCATATATATAACACTTATAGAAATGAAATTAATATTTCCATTACTTTTTCAATCTGAGCTGAAGAAAGTTGTGAACACAAGAAAACTTTGCCCCATGACCTTGCCATGGGTGGTAAAGTGGAAATAAGCAGAAGTCCTGGAGTATAAAGTTTACTGTCTGCTCTCCGGATAATCCCACAACAGGAAGAATGAGCTGAATATATATTAGTACAAATTATGAAGTTACTACATACTTAATATGTTTATATCTACCAGTACGGCTTCTGTGTGTCATAGAATTCCAGGCCTCTGTGAGTGTTGAGAGGTAGGACCTTTAAGAGGGGATCCTGGGACACTAGGGTTTTGTTCTCTGGAACAGAGCAATGTCACTCTTATTGGACTGGGTTTGTGATCTCAAAAGTTATTTCTTGCAGAAAAAGTTCAACCTTCAGATGCCATTTCTCATCCCAACACTTTCTTCCATAGGATGACATTAAAAGGAAAACTCACTGGTTGCAGGTTTCCTATAGTGAACTTCCTAGCCTTTCAAACTTTAAGAAATAAATCTCCGTTCTTTATATTATGAATTGCAGTCTGTGGCTCTCTGTTATAGTAGAGTAGCACAAAGCACCAATACAGTCTGAATTAACTTGGGTATATATTTTCCAAATAGTAATATAATATAATATATATATATATATATATATATATATATATATATATATATATAAAATCATTTATTATACTAGAGTGTAGCTAATTTCTTATTTCTGGGACAAAGTAACCAACACTCACATCTTAAAGGCAGGCAGGTCTATTTTACTCATAGTGTGTAGAGGTTTCAGTCCATAGCTGACCTACTCTAGGGCATGACAGAGGGGCGTGGCCAAGAGAAATCATTCATGGCAGGTAGACAAGCAGCAGCCAGCAGCACCCATATCTTTCCCCCTTTTTATTCCATTCAGGCTACAAGCCTATTGGTTTGTGGCACCCATATCACAGGTAGGCCTTCCCATTAGCCATACCCATCTGGACTAATACAGTTATCATCTTCCCATCATCCAGAATCACATACCCATGACCAAGCCATCTCCCAAATGCCACACTGAGACAGCTCGATGTAAACCTCCACATTTAGCAAATGATTTCCAAACCATGAGAACATTTGTAAGTCAGATTATTTCATAAATCTGCCAAAGTGTGTTTCATACACTTGGGATACAAATATATAATGAAAAGCCTAAAAAAAACATGAGACATAAAATATAGTTTTGTACTACACAGTAAGCACACAGCAGCATAATGTCACGAAGCTCAACAGACACATAAGCTGCTTCCACGATCTGTTGAATTTTTGTAATGCAAATGTGTGGATATCTGTGAAAGTTCACAGCTTAAATGTTCCTATGTTGAGGACTTATTGTATATATTTGTGTGCATGCATGGATATCTAAGTACTACATATATTGTATAGATGTATATTTTCTGTGTTTTAATCCAACAATTAAACAGAAAAAAGTGCCACGTGCAGTGAATGCTAAATAACAGTCACAGGCCACACTTTTTGTTTTCTTCTCATCCCATGTTTGCTTTGTGGAAATGAAATTGATAAAATCCACCAAACCTTCCAGCACACAAATTGATCAATTTCACAGTTTGTGTTTTGATATATTAAAGGAAAGAAATATCAGTGCTTTGGTAGAAGAAGCAAGACCGAAACTTACCTCTGCCATTTCACAAGTATGATCAGACAGGGGCAACTGGTTTATTTAATTTCCATTTTATCAATGTAAAAGAAATACTTATTATTATATTATTAAAAATTCTTTTGTTTGTAACAGAAATGTAATTCAAGATTTATGATTGTAAAGTTATAATTTAAGATGGCACTATAAAATGAAAAATGTCACCTTCGATGTCAAGGTGCTTCTTAGTTGAATTGAAAACATTGCTTTTATTTTCTCTGTCCTAATCATACATTCTCTGGTTTCTGTGTGTTAGTATCATTATATAATTGTAATTCCTCAGTGTTCCACAGGAGAATTCTAGGCCAGGCCTTCACAGTCTTTACAGGCTGTAATTCCAGAGTAAGATCAATCTCTCTCCTGTGGCCTGCACATTGACTTCCACCTGAAGCTCTGATTTCAGCATTAGAGTTCAGTGCCATTTATGAATCAATGACTATGATGAAGGGGAATGGTATTCTCAATTAGAAGTCTGCACAGCACGGTACTCCCATGACCTTACAAAAGCACAGTGCGTTTTTAGGTCCAAAGGATGAATAGGCTGAATACAAAGCAGTTTCCCAAAAGAATGAAAAAATGGCCAAAGTTTTAGAATTCTCAATGACAAATACTTTTATTTATACCCCATCTCCTTCAAGTTGAACAGTGATGAAAGTGGCACAGTGATGTTTCCACACATGCAAGTCTGCTAACTCTTATTTCCTATACCTTTTAAAAATATTTTTCTGGGAAACTATGGGAGGTTATCTTCAAGATGGAAGAACATATAAAGAGAAATTAAATAAAGACATGCAAAACCAAAACCAGAAATTTAAATGTGATGAAATAAGTCTTCCCAAGGTGTTGACTGAAAGAGTTTGGTGGTCTATATAAGTGTCTTTAAAAGTTTGTGCAAAAAAGCAGAAGGTTATGGAGTGAATGATAAAATGACTAATGTATGAAATGAACAAGATTTTTACAATTGCAGAAAATTTGAGCTAAGATAATAGCAATGTATAATAAATTACATACAAGAAAACAAGACATAGAAAAACATTGTCTATGATAAAGAATAATTCTTGTGTATCACTGTGAATTGTGCCTTTTTGTCATTAGTTTGTGTCCTAATGGGATTTGTGGAAATTTTCACAAAATAATAGAAATTATGAACTAATTAAAATACTGAATTACAATATTGAAGCCTTAAAATGTAGTAGTTTTTCTGTGTACATAAAAATCCAAAATACCCATTTGTTAGCTTAATTAAGTTACTGTCTCCCCTACAGATGGAAAACTTAAAAAATTGCTTTTCACCACAGTTTCTGGTTCAGCCTATGTTTACAGGATGATCGACCCAAAAGTAATATTCACCTTCCAAGTTTCCATGAAGGCCAATCACCATCATGCACAGAGATGACTACAGGCCTGACAAGGTCCACCAGGAAAGAAACAAGGAGGCAAAGTCAGCATCAATAGGATCACATGTAACTGGCTGAGATGGGAGAGTTTTAGCAACTCTGAGGATTTATAGAGAAAAATGTTAGAGATCATTTATAACCACTCTTGTCAGAAAAAAAAAAAAAGAATCCTCGAAAATCCCATTACAAATGACATTTATGAACAGTGAGTGAAAATATGTCATTGAAAATCAGTTTATAAAAAATAGTAGAAAATGCCATACATATATATATACATATATATATTTATATTAAAATATAATGTGCAATTATGCTTGTTAAGGAGTGTGTGTGTGTGTGTGTGTGTGTGTGTGTGTGTGTGTGTGTCTGATGTTGCTGTCAGTCTTAGGAACTAATTATCATCCATTCATGCCATTTCCTGTAAATGATGCTGCATAGTCACTGAAAAAGCTGACATTACTGCTCAGTCGGCTTAAAATTTTCTCTGCACCAATGTAAAACCTGAAAGTGAAGTCCCGTTTCCACAGCAACTAGAGTTTAGCTCCTCAAGCATAGTTAGACCTTTACTGTGGTCTTAACCTACATGTACGCAGGAAGTTTTGGTGCACCATTTAGAAGCTGTACTGGTTATGTAAGCATATGCCTGTGGTTTCCTTCCTGCCTTTGAAAAATTCAATGACAATTTTGCATAGGAAAAGCTGTTGAATTACAAACTGGAAGAAAACAAATATAATTAAGAGCAATTGGGTGTGCAGATATATTTTCTATAAAACTGATGAGTAGTTCAGTCAAACGAAATGAGAAATTGAGAATTCATCCATGAATGCATCGAGTCTGACCCAGTTTCTGAGGTCCCTCTTCTTCATACAGATTCATACACACACCCTGGAGCAATTAAGTTTCTCCTGAGACACATACTCTGTCTCTAGTAGGAAGCCTCAGCTGTGGCTGTGGGACGACTGTCTTACAAATATATGAGATGGGTAGCTCATTTATACCGTTCATGTTAATCTTTTATCATTAGTATAAGCTAAGTCTCTGGGTGTCCTATGAAGTCAATTGACTTTAGTTATCCTGCTTACCCCTGGAGGGCTGCTTTGTCCTCTGGAAGAAAAAATATGCCCTATTTTCACAGTAACAAGAGGCATCCCCTCTTCTCACTGTTAAAGAAACAGAACAACTGAATCAAATCCTTGTCAGAGCTTTATTATGGATAAGGGAACATTCACAAACAGCAGTCAAAAATGACAAGCCAGGGCCAGGGATTTAGCCCAGTGGTTCCGGCGTCTTCCTGGCAAGTGCAAGGTCCCAAGTTCAATCACTGGTAACCACATACCACAATGCTGGGTGTGGTGACTCATACCCACCAGAAATCAGTACCACATACCACAGGTGGCTCACACCTGTAATCCCAGCACTCAAGAGGCAGAGACAGGAGGATTGCTGTGAGTTCAAGGCTTCCCTGGGCTACATAGTGAGCTCAGGGCCAGCCTGAACTACAAAGCAAGACCCTGTCTCAAAAAAAAAAAAAAAAAAAAAAAAAGGTGGGGGGAGACTAAAAAGAAAAATGACAAGCCAGAGAATTGAGGAAAAGGTTTTCATAAAATTAAGAAACGATAACTCAGTTATTTACCCAGATATTAAACAGCTTGCATTACAAAGATGGATATCATATTTTGAATATCTCTAATATTAAAGTCGCCGATCACATTCAGATTGTGTTTGTTTTATGTTCTTGACACTTCATGTTCAGAAGTTTTGCTGTGCTTAAGGATTAGTACTTAAAACCAGGTTGCAAATTCCTTCTCTGATTTTCCTCTTTCTCCATGACCATGATTTCTGCTTACCATTTGGAATCTTGATTTTTGTATACTCAAACCACACGCACACGTGCGTGCGCATGCGCAAGCCAATTTTCCTCAGGTTGTCCAAGGTAATAGATAAGGAATACAGAAAAAGATGAAAGCAGACACATCCATTTCAAATTTCAAATAATTCTATTCACTGCCTATATACTTCATTTTTTTTCAAACAAAATAACCTGGCAGAATCATACATCCTTATCTTAGTAACTCTGTAAAATAATGGCTCAGAAACCCATCTTTGTTTTCAGTAGTTGTTAGCAATCCATCTATTTATAACTGTGGTCCTTCACACTATTCTGAACCAGTATTCAAAATCTCCCACATTTCTAACTTTCCAAACGTCTTTTTCTCTACCATAACACCTTATCTTTTTCTATTTCATATGACAAATGGATGTCTTCACATAGAGAATCTATCACCAGGCACCCACCTCCATTTAAGCTATAGATTTTTATATACCAATATTTCTTTTCCCGTTGTCTCAGAAGAAATAAGCCTATTTTGTCTGAAGTATGAGACCCTTGCTCTAAATATTATGTTTATCACTTTGTTGATCCTGAGCATTTTCTCCAGCCATATCATTCTGTTTTATATTGACACTCTTTCTCTACACCACTGGTTTTTTGTTGTGCGAATAAATAGATAAGAACAGAAAATTTTGTATCATAAATTTTAAAATATAATAGAAGAATTTCTAAGAAATTTTATCTTAAGTTTTTTATTGGTTATTCTTTCTTTGATCTCTAGAATAAGCTAAAATATATGTGTAAACTCATTGTCTTCCTTGCACAACCTCCCCTTTTGCCACTCCACAATATCGGAAATCTTGCTATTGCCTCATCACTCCACTGAATCGTGCTAATTAAGACTTCCTACAATGTTCTGATTCTTAAATCGTCCTTTTTTATATCCTCTTATTTGACTGCAACATTCAATACTGGTTGCTACGGTTTCACGAATGTGACTCAGCCTTTGGGTTCCACGCTACCATCTCCCCTCTCCATGTGCTTCTCAATCGAGCTCCTTTGCAAATTTATGTTCAAGCCTTCCTACCCTACTCTCTCATCTTTTCTTTCACTATGTTCTCTTTGTCTTTTTGAATCTCACCTACTTTAATAAGAATAATTTGTCCAGATTTGAGCCAATTACCTTCACTTCTCAACTACATTTTATTTTCTTTAACCTTTTTTTATTCACTAAAAAACAAGCCAAGAAAGAATATTGACAGTCATATTTTATCCAGTTTATCCATCACTTCAAAACATTTTCAAGTATTATAAATTAAATGGTCTTAAGTATAATATAAAAATACCCATCATCTAATTCTTTACCTTCATCATCTTTTTCATCCCTACACAAATCATCTAGCATATTGAAATTGTCTTGTACTTGAGTTCCCTGTCTCCAAGATCCTTCTTTTCCAATACATTCTCCAAAAATTTTCCAGAGGGATTATTTTTCAATAGCTATGTCTTTCTTGCAGTACACCCAAAAACTTTCCTTGGAATCATATGAAGCTTTCTCATGAACTGAGGGTATATTGCTCAGATTCATTAATTTCCATGATCTTTGGCCAATGTAAATTAATCACAATGTCTGTTGAGTCAAACGTGAACCACATTTATATTCCTATTGCCAGTAAGGACAGTACCAGCTCCATGTACACAAAAGGACTTAAACAATTGATGGAAGAACATGAATGTGAACAAAAGATGCACATATAAAAATATGGAAAATGTTTTAAGAAAATGGGAAAAGTATGAGTTATTGTTTGTTAATGGTCACTTCGATGTTTTTTTTCCATAATGATGACACAGAGCTTTGAAGATGTTGACCAAATTTTCTATTACTGAACTATGTTCCCAGTCTAGTAGTTGGATTTAATAATGTTTCTATAAGACTGCATATATATTATGTACATGTCTCTATCTATCTATCTATCATCTGTCATCTATCTGCCTAAATAAATGAATCCCCAACCTATTTTTCTGTATTTTTTTGTCATCTAACATACTGCCACTGGTCTAGTGCAAGAGGAACCAGTTGTATGTAGGTGACATGTTGAGGAATATTCTTAAGATCAGCACCTAGAACACAGAAATGGTTTAAGATGGTTTAAGAGGGAGGCTGAGGTTTAATTACCAAGCATTGTAAGAGGATTCAGAAAATTCCATAAGGAGCTCAGGAGATGGGAAGGCCTTTCAGAGTTGTCTTGAATAGAGGTTTAAAAAAATGTAAGTCTTTGTCACCTTGAATAGAGCATCATTGCCTGAGGCCTGTCTTGTCTGCCCCTCGTGATGGGGCAAAACTTCAGACTTCCAGGAGGAAATGGTGCTTTAATGTTAAAGTTAACTGACAGTTCTCTGTGAAAAGATCTAACAGTATACTCAAAGAGAGAGAGAGTTGTCTGCAATTTAAAAAAAAAAAGACTAGAAGAGGGTCATCAAACTTGTCAGTACATGGAGAGGAAAAAGAAGAGGTTGGAGTGATAGGTGGATCTAGATCAAAAGACTGAATCAATTAGTGCTTCTCAAAAATTGATATGCAAAGCTTTGACCTAGGGTCTTGTTAATTTTTGAGTTCCTGTTTAATAGATCTATGATGGGACACTAACATCTAAAAAGTTTGCAGTGCTATTGTTGTTGATCTGTCTGTCACTCTTAGAAAAATAAAGTTCTAAATTATGACCAGAATTTTGAATCTTATATCTTTTCCTTTAAAGAGAAACATAATAATCAAATTTAAATTTCTGCACAATCTTTCTCATGCCTTGTGAACACTACAGCAGAAAATAAACATTCAGAAGGTAGGGAAGTATTTTTAAAGGAAATAATAATGTCCATTAGAAAGTTGCAATGTGCAGGGGCCAGGGATTTAGCTCAGTGGTTCCAGCACCTGTCTTGCAAGCGCAAGGGTCCAGGTTCAATTCTCCAGTTACCTCATACAATACTGGGCATGGAGACCACAAAGTTGCAGTGTGAATAACAGGCACCACTGACATATGTCTTAGCTTTCTTTTTTTTTTTCTTTTCTTTTTTTTTTTTTTTTGAGATACCAGAGCTCGAACTCAGGACCATGTATTTGCCAAGCACACATAGTGCCACTAAGCTATGTATTTCCACTTGTGAGAATGCTGAGTCATATAGTAGTCTATCTGTAGTTTATTGAGGAACATCCATTTAGCTTTTTAAAATGACTATAAGAATTTAAATTACTATGAATAGTTTCTAAGCATTTCCTTTTTCCATCCTCTCAGCAGAACTTAGATGGCTCATGTTTTCTCTAATAATAATGATTCTAATAGATATGAGATGATATTTCATTGTGGTTTTAATTTACACATCTCTCATGATTAGTGATATGGAGAATTTTTTCATACTTTTTAGACATTTGTATGACTTTATTTTTTAAAAAATTTATTTTGTTTTATTTGAAAATTGTCTATGTAAATGCTTTGCTTGATTTTTAGAGATTTTTTTTTTCTATGCATTGAGTAATCCACATTCCTCATGCATATTGACTGCTAGCCTTTTATCCAAAGTTTAATTTATAAATATTTATAAATATTTTTCTCAATCTGACTTGTCTCCAAACTATTGTTTGTTCTCTTTGCTATATATGAGATTTTTATTCTGCTATATTCCATTTATGTTTTTGTTTTGCTGCACATGGTTTTGATATTTTGTTCAGAGCCTTTGCTAGAACTGTGTCATAACTTTTCCCAAAAATTTTCTTCTAGAACATCCATAGTTCTTCTACCTTAGACTTGATCTTTTAAGCTACTTAAATTGATTTTTGTATATAATGACATACCATGTCTAGTTTCATTCTTCTACATATGGATATTCAGTTTTTTTCAACATCATTCATGGGAGTAATTGTCCTTTTTCCATGTGTGTTTTTGGCAACTTTGTGGAGACCTGTTAATTATGCAAATATATGGATTTCTGAGAATTATTTTATATCTCTGTTCTGTGTGTCTGATTTTCTTGCCAGTACCATGTTTCTTTGATACTACAGCTTTGGGGTCTGTTTTACAATCAGATGATATGACATCTCCAGTTTTGGTCTTGCTCTAAGTTGCTGTAGGGATTCAGAGTTTTGTGGTCCTATGTGTAGTTTTTAATTGCTTTTTCATTTGTGTGAAAAATGTTATTTTGATGTACAGAAGCTGCATTGGATCTATAAATTATAGTGAATGGAGAAAAACTGATAACTTTTCCACTAAGATCTGTATCCAGCCATATCACAGGTGAAACCTAGTGGTATTCTAATAATTCAGACTCAACTGTCATAAATAACTAGAGTCTGGAGCCAAGATGTTTTACTTCATTTCGAAATTAATACAATTATGAAGTGAAAGAATTGAGACTCATGCATTTTGCATTTATATAATTTTAAAAGTTCTTTATTTCTATGTGATTTGGACATTTATTCTTCCTTATTTGTTCTACAATTCTACAGTTCACTGACAGTCAACATATAAAAAGAAAACTTCATTGCATCTTCAAGTGAAGACAAATTCCTCAATGGATAGAATTTAATATTTGGGATTATGTTACTTTAAGTCTTTATGGCAAACCCTTAGACATGTTTAATTTTGAGAAACACTATAAAATTTTAACAAGCTCTTTTTTGTCAAATAAGCTTCCAATTGATATAACAGCTTATGCTTTGGTACTTTATTATAAAAACAAGCAAAAAGGCAACAACAAAGATAAGTTGCAAATGTTTGTCATTTGTTTCGTGTTAAGAAATACAATTTCTTTTTACCGCTGACTTTCAATTGAGTTCATTATTTTTTCCAAAAACAAATAATAGGAAAAACTTTCCTGAGATCAGAATTGAATCTACAAAGGAAACTGCTTCCTACTGGGAAGTAAGATATGAATTACTGAATAAGCAAAATATATGGATGTAGAGTTATTTGGATGCTTTCTTATTGTTTTCATATCATATCCAGCTGTCTTCCATAAAATGTAAATATTTTCCATTATAAAACAGGTATATTTCTTTTTTTGCAGAAATCATCTTTCATATCATGAGTTTAAATGTACCATTAAAGTTAAAGGCAATTACTTTACATTACTGAAAGGGAAACTACATGCGTAAATATCTTACCCACTTTAGTCAACTGGTTGCCATAATTGGAATTTTTTATTCACAGATATTTTTTGGTAATTTATAAAATTAAACATAAATTTTGCTGTATTGAATATATAAATAAAATAAATATTATTTATAAAAAGTATATGATTTCTACATTGATTGATAGTGCAATGAATGAATAGTTTTTTTGTTTTGTTTTGTTTTTACTTTTGAGATAGGCTCTCGCTTTGTGGTTCAGGGTGGCCCTGAGCTCAGCCTCCAACTCGCATCACAGCAATCCTCCTGCCTCTGCCTCCCAAGTTCTGGGATTACAGGCATGAGCCACCATGCCCGGCACTGTGGTATGTGGTACTGGCTGCTGCTGGGCATGAGTCTCCATGCCTAGTATGGTATGTGGTTACTGAGGATTGAACCCGGGTCCTTGCATTTGCAAGACAGGCACCAGAACCATTGAGCTAACTCCCTGGCCCAATAGATTTATTTTTAATATACTCATATGTATGTAAATGATTGCGCCACCAGAAAAATTCTTCTCTTTATCTTTTGCATGTTATGCAATGTAAAGAAGCAATATGTTAATCATTTTCATTTTAATATTATTTCATAAACACATCTTCCTGAATTGCAAAGCTGACCAATACCTACACCAAAAATTGGAAAATTCAGTCATAGACTACAAAATACCAAATAATGGTTATGTTTATTGCTTACCTTTCTATGAACTGTAACATCACACTGATCATTTTACTAAAAGAAATCTAAAAAACAAAAGCAGAAAAGTAGCTGATTTTGTAGCCTATGTAACACAAATCTGTGACTCATAATACAAATCTGTTCTTAGACAAAAATGAGTACATGGTATACAGTAGCTCCTGTCAGGCTTGATTAGCTAGAAAACTCTTGTCTGCAAGTCTTGTCTGCATTAATCAGGCCACAACACCCAGCTATGTGCAGGAGAGGGCATCAGAGAAGATACCATTTCTATCTTTGGGGAACTTATTCAAGGGGAAAGCAAAGAAATAAAAGTCATGAGAAAACACTTCTACGCTCAAGGTTTGGACACTCATGGTCATTGAACTGGCAACTCGAACAAAAAAAAAAGAGAGAGGTGAAACAATTTTAAGAGTAAGTTAAAGAATAATTGATATTGTGTCAGTTTCGTTGAGATGATTGTTTTAGTCTCCTCAGCCTACATACACCAAGTCTGCTCTCTGTAAATATCAACCTAGATTTCTTACTTGAAATCAATCTGGATTAATTGTCCACATTTTTCTTATCAGAGTTCTTGTTTTGTTAATGATTTTGGTATTTACTCATTTTTATGTATATATCATCAAACCTTCTCCTTTACTGTTTCCTAGCAGTAAATTTCTGGGAAGGGGGCGGGAGTTGTGTGTGATTTGTTTCACATTTTATATTTTATTTTCGTTCATAAGGAAATCTGTGTTTATTTTACCACTCACCAGTAATCATTTTCCATATGTTTGACAGCTGTAGGTAGAAATTATGGTTGGACTTTGTCAGTTTTATAAGAAAATTATATTTAATTATATAATTAATTGATTATAATAAGACTACATATTCAGTAACTATATTTAGTTATCATTTCCAAATGACTTTTACAAATATTTTCCACACTTTTTGGATGGTGCTTTTTCTTTCTCTTATTTATATTTAAAATACAAATGCATTAACTTAATTTGTTTGAAACACTTCAATTTTTTGTTTAATAATCATAAGTGATATTTAAAGTTTAATCTTAGGTTAATATTTATAGCTTTCATAGAGCTAACTAATGCACAATTTTGGTATAGTCTTTCATATTTCATAGTAGACACATGTGATAAGTGAGTGCATATTGATTGCTGAATATACTTTTCATAAACAAACACTAGAAGTCACTGATTCTACCAACCAATTATATCAACTAGCTCAGTGTCGTATTTAATTTTTTTTTGATTTTTTAGTGTAGAAATCTTGCCCTACAGAGAGTAAAGTGCTTCCAGTCATCATTTGACAATGATAATTTATGAAATATAATGAGTTAATGGTTTTTAATAACTCAAAATTGTCATTATTGCATTAAAATGGATACATTTTTATAAACAAAATAATCAATAATCATTTATATACCTGGTGGGTTTTCAAATTTTTATTTCTCTGTCCACTATGAGATAAAATGAACATCTCTTTTCCTTGAACTTGGGCTCACTGCTTCTTTAAAATGAGCGCAGATGTGGTGCACACCTGTACTCCCAGCCCTCTGGGAGGCTGAGGCAGGTGCATCACAAGTTTGAGGCCAGCATGGTCAATATAGCAACTTAATGAGACCCTGTATCAAAATGAAAAAGTAAAAAAAGGTTGGAGATTCAGTTCAGAGAAACAGCCCTAGATTCAAGCCCTTCAGTAAAGAAAAGAAATAATAAAAGAAGGAAAAGAAGAAAGAAGGAATAAAAAAGAAGGAAAAAAGAAAGAGGGAAACACACACACACACACGAGTTCACAGTATGGTAAAAATGATACTGTGCCTTTAAAAAGTGATTAAATGTATATGAGGGGGTGGTAGGGTGGGTAGGGCTATGAGAAAAAATGAGAATTAAGTTGTGTCTTACACTGGTACAAATTCCCATTGTGGAGTGCAATCATGATGTGTATATGTAATGTACCAATAAAGATTTCAATAAAAAAAAAGAATGATGGACTTTCAAAAAAAATTGATTAAATGTAAAGGAGAGAAAGGAAAAACTAGATAGTAAAAAAAGAAAAGAAAGCGTATGTATATAGGGAGTGGAGGTTGTTGGTAGGGCAAGGGAATAGGGAAAAATGAGAATAAAGATGTCTCATGTAGGGGTACAAGTTTTCAATATTAAATGTGATCGTATTGTTATGTATAATATGTACCAATAAAATAAATTTTTAAAAAGTCAATTAAAAATAACAAAAAATAATGGTTAAAAATGTCGTGCAGCTGTAACACATTTCTCTTGAGTTATTCACTCTGACTCCCTCTGCCTTCATGTAAGAATTACGGATACACAGTGAGGAGAGAGAGAAAATGTTTGATCAGATGGGAGAGGAAGAGTAACGGAGGCTGCGCGAGCCTGGGGGGCGGTGGGGGGCGCCCCGTCTGTTGATGTCTTCCCAGTCAGTGCTAGATGCGTGACTGGAGAAGTCTTAGCAGGGACACCGCTAGAGCCCGCCGCACCCCACCGCGTCTGACCTCGTCCTCATGAAAGACATAAGTGAAAACTGCCCACAGCCCAGACGCCCACAGATAACGAGCAGAATAACTGATAGTTCAGGTTTTTAGAAGTGATTTTTTTCTCTTAACAATAATCAGAATTCTGGTGAATAGTTTCCTGAGATGCAACAATGTTAAACTTTCAATATATTAATTCTATCAAACTGTGGATATTACAAGAAACAAATACAAATTTTATTTTGTTGTCAACAGCTAAAACTACATTCATTACAAATTAGTGTTCTTTAAGCTGACATTTATGAAGAAGAAATAAAAAGAAAAATGGTAGATATATAATTTTTAGTTCTAAAAGAACTTTTCTTCTTTTTATTTTAATACATGTCAAAGATTCGAATAGGAAATTACCTCACAAAAAGAATTTTAAAAGATTACTCATCCAAATTCAATGTAAAAAGGTTAAAAAAAAACCAGCTGAAATATAAAGAATTATGTCAGCTATTTCCCAGTACAGAACTTAGTTTATTTCAGAGCTGGGATCCTAGTATTTTACAGTCCTTAGCCATACAGTACAAAGTGTATTACAAGTGCCCTACTGATGAATGTCTCCCTGTACTTTATGGTTTCCTTCAGTGTCGTGTGAAAACATGACCCTGTGTATAGCAGTATAAATGAATAGGAGTGGAAGTTGCTCATAATTAATGATCTTGGCTTTGCTTAATTAATCTTTTGATGTCGTGCTTGCCAACTGCGAGTCACAAGAAATAAACTGACCAAAAAAAAAAAAAAAAAAAAAAAAAAAAAAAAAAAAAAAAAAAAAAAAAAACCACAGTTGGGAAATCTTTTAAGCAGAAAAGTAGAAAGAAAACAGACAAGCATTGACTTTCTTTATCTTTTTCCCACCGTGCTGCATTTACCTTTAACAATGAAAATGTTTAAAAATTTAATTAGAGTTCATAGGCCAATGAGAAAGTGTAATTTGGAAGGAGGATGCTGTAAAAATTTAAAATATGATTGGTAGAAAGAATTAAATAAAGCAAAATTCACTGGCAGGCTAAGAGAAATGAAAAAATCCAGATAATTTTTGGGAAAAACTAAGAACAAAACAAAATATAAGCCACTGTAAGCAATAAGTAAGAAAAAAAAGCATTTGATTACAAAACCAGTAGTTTATGGAATCCTTTTCTTCTTTAATTTTCATCTCTTCCATTTATTCAAACCAGATGTTCAAAAGCAATGAACTCATCTGACATGGAAGGCACAGTGATCACCCAGTGGATCAAGACTCTCTGAATCTCCCTAGGTGATCCACACACATTCTTCTTCTTAATAAATCACATATGTTCGTACACACATACCTACACACATACATGTGTAGTGGGGTGCTTTCTTTCTAATCTATTCATCTCAAAATTTTAAATTTCAATCCATTCCCTAACGACCCTGATTAAATCTTCTCACTCACCTAGCTCTGAAATCCAAGAATTTGTATAGTTATACAGTTTAGATTCTATGTTGGTAATTTTGTGACTTGTGGGACCTTTGTGGGTTTTGGTTTTCTCACTTGTAAAATGGAAATTATTTTTACCTCAAGGGATTCTTGGGAAAATAGAATGCACCTCTACAGATGGAGTAATGTAGCAACTCAGTGGTATGTTTGCCACACTATTGACCTTCTATAGTTATTCCTATTTCTTAGTATAGGTCCTGTCTGTGCAAATGTAATGTAGATCACTGAATATTTCTTGTGTTCCAGCACATTTCCCAGGAAATGGGTTTAATGATAAGCCATCATCATCAGACATGTCCAATTCTGGCTTCTCCATTTTTAAAGGATCTATTTACTTCTATTTCACGCTTTGTTCTTTCTATCTCTCTACAGTGTACTAAGGAAATATGATAAAAGCTGAATCTCAAAGCTACATTCCAGCTGTATCTCAACCAACAGAGTAATTTCCTCCTGAACTGATTTTGTCTCCATCCATACAATCATGTCTGATTGTTCTGTCTTTATTTGCTCAGCTCTAAAACAAGCATAATCTCAGATAGCAATGTTAGTTCCACAGAAACACACTTAATGATTTATAGGTAAATTTCATTTGTAAGTATATATTACTAAAGACTGTCTTAGCATGAGGGACTATAATTGATGTCTAGCAGCACAGTAGAGCTGAAAGAACCTAACTTTGAGAGTCCTGTTATAGAACTCAATAGGGAACTTTTTGTCATATAACCTCAGAACTATTCAAATCCTTCAGTCTCACTTAAGAAGTAATTCTAATAAAATACTTCAGATTTGAGCATCCTACTGAAGACTACTATTTCATACATTGAAAACACATTGGCATTGCTTAGTAGAAAATTTCTCCTTTAGTGGAATACAATTGGCTCAAGGACATTTGTTCAGTATTTAACTTCAAGATATGGAAATAATTGAATTACTTTTATCCCATCTTTGTTTTGGGTACAAACAAAAAAAGTTGAGCAGACTTAGCCAGAAAGCAATACAGCTTTGCTCTTAGTTTTGTACAGTGTACAGAATTCCCATATTCTAACATTGCTGCAGAAACGGTATTATCTGAAACTAACCCTGAATATAACAAATATGTATATTTACCAACATGTATATTTACTTAAACATATGTGGACTTTTAAAAGGTAGCATAGAAAAGTACAGAATATTTGAAAAATTGAAATCAGACAATATTTTTTATATCTTATAATTTCCAACTTTGTATAACTATGTGTTTTTAATACTAGTATAATTTTTTGCAAGGTGAAAGTATAAAGAACTTATTCCAAGACTTTAACTTGAAATTTTAGTTTTATAAGATGTTTAGATCATTTAAAACATTAAATGAATTATAAAATACCTATCTTAGATATTAACATGGTGTGTAGCTTCAGACATCGCTCCCACTTTATTGTGAGATGAGGAAATACCATATAAATTCTGTCTCTATTCTTCCCACACTTATTAGAAAATAAGCTCATCCGTTAAATTTCCGTTAAATTTCCATGATCACACACACATTCTAATATATTAGAAGAAAAGTAAATTTGGAATCTGAATTCTTAATCTTATTATTTCATTTCATTTTGCATTAATTTATTTTGAAATTATGCTATCCCAAACCAACTAATAATATTCTTGTTGGGGTAAATATTTAATGGAGATTCTTAGTAAGTGAAATGATTACTTATTCTTATTCAAACACTCCTGTGAGGAATTAGGAGCTAGGTTGCATCATATCTACCTAAAAACGGAATTTCTATTATACGTAGGAAAAAAATTGTTTACTCTAGTAGCATATCTCTAATGAATTTTCAAGGTCAAAAGGTATAAATATTTATGCTACAGACTGTAGGCTTGTGTATCCCACAAAGTTATACAGTATGTTAAAGTCATTTTTTAAAATTGAGTTTATTGGCACTTTTATATATACATTATGATCTCATTCAACATTGAGGGTTTATATCAGTACATGACACATCTTGACTCTCATTTTTTCCCATTCCTTTGTCCTGCCTACAACTCCCTACCTCCATATGCATAAGCTTTGTGATGACATCAGGAGGAAGGTGTTTTTTTTTTTTTAAATTCAGATCTTTATTGGCACATTTTGAATACACATCATCATCACATTCAACACTGAGAGTTTGTACCAGAATATGACATGACTTGATTCTCATTTTTTCCCTTCTCCCACCCACTCTGCAACCCCCACCCCCTATGTACATAGCTTTCTTTCCTTTTTTTGTTACTATCACATTCTTTTTCCCATTATTAACCCCTATATCCTCTTTCCTTTTAAATAATTTCTATTTTACAATATCAACTATATATACTAGAACTCATTTACATCTTCATTTTCTCATACTAGCTAAAAGACACAATATTTACACATAGGAGGAAGGTTTTGAGAGTC
>PVIR01013883.1:0-41396 GCA_004026965.1 Petromus typicus | reverse complement strand
AATTAATTGCTTAAAGTTTTGATGTTTGGAATGAGATTATATTGCCTTTGTTTTTCCTACTAACTAATATATCCCTTTAATAACTCAGCATGATGCACAGAGGACAAAACTCTGCTCAGCATATGCCTTAAACAGAGCACTAAGTTTGGAAAAGGAATGCTGACCCCTGCTTATTGTCCTGGCTTTTCTAAGAACTACCATTTTTAACATCACTTAACTTCTCAGATGGGATTGAAGGAGATCCTCCAGAGAGGGGACAGGAATCTTCAATCTACTTCTCCTCATGCATATAGAGTAATTTCTGCAACTCTCATTGAGAAAAATATTTTGGGATGTTAGTGGTCAGCCAGATGGAGGCAGACTTATTACGCAGAGTTAGAAAGTGAGAGAAAATGGGGAAGACTTCAGTCTAAAAAAGCGTAGGGGGCACAGCCCTCAGCCAGAGGATCAGACTGGTTCAGTAACAAAAGAAGGAAGCCAGCCTTTGTGGGTTGGCTGCAGTGATCTAGAACACGGTTGATCATGGTCTCTGTTCTGGTTTTATACAATGACTCCCAAAGAAGTCGTGATGGCTCAGGGGACAGTGCAATCTCCAGGAGATGACCCTTTCATCTGGTGGCAGTGGCAGTCCTGTGGAGCTTTGCTGGTAACTGAAGGTTTAGAGCAATTCTGGAGTCTTCCTGGGATACTGAGCACACCTGTGTATCTTTTATCTTGATGTCTTCAGTGTTGAAATGGGATGGAACAGGTTTTGTCAATTTAGGACTAATCAACCTCATTTTGCCATGTTTTAGAAGGACACTCCTTAAATGAATAACATATGTGTACAGAGCTGAGCGTGGCTCTGATTCAAAGATAAATGAAGGTCAAGCTTTGTTCTACTTTTATTTACTGATGATGTAAATACAGGCCCATGTGAGAAGTCGTTGATTGTTTCTTCCTAGTACAAATAGCTTTCAATTCCTTGACTGCACAAAGGAGACGCAAGTCATGCTTTTAATGAATAACAGATTAAGACCCCAGGAGTTTGTTTGTCCTCTGTCCCTTTCGTGTTCTCTGGCTTTGTCAACAATGTAATCTGATCTTAAGTGGGTCCCTCCTCTCCGAAGTCCATTCTAATCTGCAGTTTATTCTTTCATCTGTTTTCTCATCAATGATGTTGCCCCTTATTTGTTTATAGTTTAACAGTGGAAGAGTAGAACATGAAGGCCACAGTCCACACTATTAAAACAAAAACCCAACAAGAGAAAAACATAACACATTTATCAAGTCGGATTTATTTGATAAGGAACGAAGCAGAAATGAAGGCCCAAGGACGCAGAGAAAGATGTCTGTTTTCATACCTCCATCTGATGAAGAATGGACAAACTCAGAGAAATGAGGCCAAAATGAAAAATAATATCCAACAGTAACAGACTGAGCAGCAGACCTAGCCATGCTTCCCTGCCCAGATTCTGCATGGATTTTCTGTGACATATCTTCCCTTGTGCATGTGGATCATAATGTTTGTGAGACAAGGGTCCTATCATCTTACCAGCCCATTAATGAGGTCAGAGGACTTATTTATGGTTTTCTCCTACATCTAAAGGTAAGGAAAGGTTACAGTGATATTGATATTGATATTGTTTCTTATGGCCCATCATAGGAAGAAGAATTTGCTTATTGTGATTAGTTTCTTGTGTAGAAAGATGCTTGGGAGTGATTGTAGGAGAAGGTCAAAGAAAACTATTGTTTCCACGGCCACTTCTGAGGCTTTCTAGTCTCCTTTATGTGACTATACTCAGCATGCCCAGATGTCTTACTGTGGTGTATCATTTTCTGGGCATCATGAAGACATAATTTACTCCTACTCTTTTATTTGGGGGTGTTTGGGCTCAGAAAACAGTACCTCCAAACGTGTTACACTTATATGCCGAGTATTTGTGAAATGGACTTAGAGTGACTTCTACTAAAAGTAATAGCTCTTCACTTGGACCTGCAAATTCCCAGTGGGTAAATAACAACAGGAGAAAAGTTTGCATCTCTGCTTTCATTTAATATGTCTCCATTATTTTAAACTTGGTGTCAGATTCACGCTTGGTTCCTCACGCAGACATGGTAACCATTTAAAGAGTTTGGGACTAAAAGCTGATAATACAATGCTGAGCACCCTTATTTCTGCCTAATCTCTGTCATCCCCATTTTAAGACTGAAAGCACTGAGTAAATGAGGTGTTTTCAAGACTCTAAGAACAGCAAGTATTACAGACAGGTCATCCTTCGATGAGACCAGGCCTGAGAGAGGGAGCAAATCCCCCATGATGGGAACTGAGGCTGTCCTTGACTAAGCAGGAGCAATTATTATGTGACAGTAACCAAACTGCCTCCTGAAGTGACAACAGGTCTTTCTAATTTCTCTGGAGCTGGCACAACTTCAGAACCAAATTCAAGATAATGACTCACAAGACTACAGTTTGACCACACTGTTTAATGATGTATGTCTCTTGCTTCTTGATCTATCTCTTCCTCTGTATGACTCTCTGGCCATTGTCAGTACCCCTGAAGACAAGGATGATGGTATGTGGCTCCCTCCTTGTGTTCCCACTGTGGCTATACTGAATATATTCCTTTTCTGCTTTTCCAGTGATTTATTTTTGTTTGATATTTAGGGAGAATGGCCAAACTTGGGGCATTGGGACTCTCCCAAATCACGCTCGTTGACTTGGGATTCCAGTAGCATCTTCAATGAAAAGGGAGCCGAGGTCTCTCTCCTCTCTCACTCCCTGTCTCTCACTCATTTTCAGCGTTTGAATAGCAAGAAAAGGCAACTTCTGAAGGTCTTTTATCTGGCTAAGGGAAGTTCTTCCAGAAGAGATGTCATTGTTCAGAATCCCGTCCCCATAATCTCACTTAGTAGAGAAGAATAAGGAACAGGAAATAATGCCTCTACACCATTTATTCCTCTGAAGACCTCTCTGCAAAGACTTTACTTGCATCAATGCAACTTTTGTATATGATGCACATTCTCTTCTCACCCTCCTACAGCTTCTGATGTCATCCCCCCACATGAAGCTCCAAGTCCCTATTTCTTTTTATCCCTCAGAATGCTAGTTAAGCTGTAACCACCTGGCTTTTCCTTGATTCTCATAATTTAGGTGGTTCCCATACTTCCATATGTGATAAAATATGTGTGCCTTTTCTCATGTGAATCTGTCAACTGTCTGACAATTTTATAGATTTAAATTCAAATTGTCCAATATTCAAAAAGTAGAAAGAAAATTTCTTTCGCTGTAAAGATATTTCCAAGCATATACCATCATTTGAAATGAGCAGTTTAAAAAGAGATTCATAGTTTAGAGCATAACACATTTAATATTTACCCAGGGGATTCACACCCCAATCTAAGGTAAGAAGTAGAAAGGCTGGCAAACTCATGAAGTGACTTCTAAAGGCTTGTGCAGCTTTTGAAAATGGATTTTGAGTTTCAAATAGAGTCTACACATTAGAAATTAATAGTGAATATTTGAAACATGTTTTTAAATTGAGAACTTGGAGTGGAAAAGAGAAGAAATTGAGCCTACATTTGGCTAATGGTAAATGCCATCATATTATTAATAAATGAGTGGTATGGAAGGATAATTTTTCCTCTATTATTGTAAGCTCCTGTCTGGGGCACTATAACTAAAGATAGGTTGAGAAGACTAACAAAAATTTACTAACACAGTCACCTCATATAAAAATAGGGGATACTCAAGGAAAGAAGTAGTTCAAAGAAGTGGCTTGAAATTCAGGCTTCAACACATCTTCGGTTACACTAGAAAAAGAAAGGTGTGACGGGGCTCATTCTGGGAAGATTACCAAGAACAGCACGTAAACAGCATATTTAACTCAGTGCTTCTTCCATTGATAGGATTATTTTGTGATTTATAGTCATCCTTTTTCTGGTACCAAGAGGGAGATGAGCACAAATGGAGATTTCCTTTATAAATGTAAATTTTCCTTATGAAGGGGAGCTTCTTCTCTGTTTTTGGAGCTTATTCTGTGTCTGTTTCTCAAAATAGTCAGCTCAAAATAATCTTTCTGCAAAAGAGGCATATTTGGAGTAGCATATTCTGGTCTCCTACTGTCATATTTTGGGGTGGCATATTCTGATCTCCTACAGTAGTAATATTTTAAGGTAGTCCAACCCCAATTATAGAATTAAAGTTATTTGAATCCTTAGCAAGTTTTCAAATTTTGCAAATTTGTTTTTGTTTCTTGCTTTTTCCGGGCTTCTCTTTTTTGACATTGGAGATCCTTCCATTTCAGTAATATTTTTGAGGGTGGGATTTGAAGACAGGGTCTTGCTAGGTGGCCTAGCCTGGCCTCAAACTCATGGTGATCCTCTTGTCTCAGCCTTCCGAGTGTTGGGGTTACAGACATTTGCCATCACACTGGGCTCATTTAGAGTGGAATGGTTCAATCCTCAGCTATCATTTTATGTTTCATATGCCCCTTTCTTCCTCTAGTCTTCAGACTTTCTTTCCTTATAAGATGATGTCAGCTTGGGTCAGGAGTTACTATTTGTCCTTCACCAGACTCTTTATAAAAAATATACAAAGAAGAGAAAGAAACACTTTTAAAGAAACAACATACAGTAGTGATATGATGCCTACCTAGTTGCTTTGCCCATTCTAAAAATTTTAAGTTCAGTGGTAGGATAGGGTATTCTCACTAAAGTTATTTGTCTGTAACAGAAATACCAAAGCCAATCATTTTATTAGACTAGTTCAGATGGTACTGGTTGCCTAAGGCTGTATGCAGTAGAAAGGAGACCACGAGAATAACAGTTTTAAGAAAAACTGCAGATTGAGGACAAAAAATTACTCAAGGTTACAATGTCCGTTTCCCTTCTAGGAAACTCACTTCCAAATATTCCTAAAAATCCTGAAGACAAAAGCTTGTCAATTGGGCCCTGGGCTTGTGCTTTTCATAGGTAATTGTTCTTCTTCCCACATTCCTCAATTTGCAGGGAAGCAACATTAAGTGGGTACCAGATCACTGACCTTCAAACACATGCCAATGACCTGCTTTCTAATGTAGCCCACCAAGGGCATAGACTGATGGAAGTAGGAATGTCCACCCCATCAAGACATTCCAAGAGCATGTAAGGATTTCAAACTCCAGACTATAACATTCCATATGATTCTGAGTGTTGTCATGTTCAATACTGACACAGCCTATCATTCTTTTCTGTGATGTAGGTCAGAGAACCCACAACGTTCACGTGGATAGAGATTATGTACCTATGGTAAATGCTCCGTGACCCATGTGACAGTGATTGTGGAGTTGCCACTTGACTGGTTTTAGAATCCTTGGGGTCTCTGGAGACTGATGAAGCATGCTTGTGGTTGTGTGTGGAGGAGTGATGAAGGCATGACTCCGGCTCTGTGTCTGGTTCCTCTTCCCTTCTCTGGCAGTTTTCCACCATGCAGCTTCCGTTCTGCCATGAACTAAGAAGCTGTGCTCCACAGGCCCTTCTGCCTCAGCACCAGCCAAACACAGGCTGAACCTGCAAGCAAATGAACCCTCTTCTATAAGCTGTAGGTCTCGGAGAGGAAAAATGTAACTAATACAATTGATCTCCCTTTTCAAAACTAATGGGCATAATTGATTATGGATGTTAAATTGTTTAATATATAAATACACTTTTCTTTTCTTTTTTTCTTTTTTTTTTTGTGAATCTAGAACTCCAACCCTCAACATCCATGGAGATTCTTTGAGAGAACATTTTGGACCAATATATTCTGAATAAAGTTTCTCGAGGCTTAAGTTATGCAGGACTATATAAAGCAAATTACACATAACATAGTTGAGTTATAGTAACTACTTTTTATGGCACTATGTAATTTTTCCCTCCTATGAGATCTTGGATCAACTATAGCAACATTTAACATGAAGGGTAATTTCTACCATTACCAAAAGTTGGATAGCAAAACCTCCTTTTGACCACACTCAATTACTATTCCAATTTCTCCTTCTTCCTGTACTTCAGATCCCTTTAAATTTCTTGTCTCTGTCTGCTACACTATCAGCTGAGTTTCAGGAGCCCTGAATTCAAGCAGCAAAACTCTAAACCCCACAATACCTCATCAGGTGGCCATATGATACACTTGACCACTCTCTCCTCCTCTGAATCAACTTACTCTTCTAGAATATCAGGATCTGTGGGCCTCCTGCTCTACCAGTAATGCCCTCTTAGCCTGTGTTTGTTTCCTCTTACACTCGAACTTTAGGATGACCCTCCCTTCCACACACACCTAGGGCTCCTTATTCTCTTTTCTTCTATTCCTTCACCCTCAGCCCCTGGCTGTCAGCACTTAACACCTCGTTTGTACCTTTACTCTTACTGTCCCATAGGATTTCTGCCTGTTCTGTTCACGGTCATGTCACCAACAGCGAGATCATCTCCTGCACGTGAATGGTATGACCTGGACGTTTCCATCCAAAGGTTGTCAGTCTAGGTCAGACAGGGGTACACCCTGGCCCAGTCTCTAATGTCCTCTGGCCTCCTGTTTTAAGATGCAGTTCCTCCTTTATCTGTGCTCTCTATACAAAGTGATTTGGCCAAGAAGGTTCTCGGGAGAGCTGAGTGATGCCAGCGCCATAGCTTGCACCTCCAGAACTGTGAGCTAAATAAACCTCTTCCTGCCTGCCTCAGGCATTTAATTATAGCCACTAAAATCGGACTAAAACACTAAGTGGGCTCCATAAATGATTTTGTTGAATGAATAAACTAGGTAAAATCCATCTATGAGCCTAGGCAATGGTCTCTTATTTGTTGCAAGTCCTCCTTGCCCATCTCCAGGGTACTCTTACCTTTCACCTTGTCTAGCAGCAGAGGAAGTTTATTTCAGGAACACTTTAGTAAGTTCAAGGAGAGTCTAATAGTCCAGTTGAATTCAGTCCAGATGTAGTATCTTCTCCTGGATACAGTCTTTAAGCTTTCCAGACATTTTGTCTCAAATTTGAAATTTGAAAAAATCAAATTTGAAAAAATCCTCCTCCAGCTTTACTAACAAGTTTAAGTGGAAAAATGCACAGAAGGTCCTTTAAAAAGTGCCTCTCTCCCGCAAACACTGTGTTTCTTCCATCATAAATGTGATCAGAATTTCTGTAGTAGATCTGGGCACATCCCATACACACAACAAGCTTATCTTCTTTTATTCTTACCGGTTGCTAGTGTACAATCCACACAGCAGAGCTACTCAGAAATGCCCTTTGAACCACCAAATAATCATCCATCTAACTAGCTACAGAGAGAGGACAAAGGGGACCTAGGATGAACCTAGACCTTTGGATGAACTGGGCTTTCTGGGTGGAAGAGGCCAGCCCTCGTTTTCCCTCTATTCAGGTCTTCACACGATATCCAAACGATCTTCGTAATATTATGCAAAAAGATGAAAGGAATTCTGGGATCCTCTTCAGATTTAAGAGCTCTAAGCCAGAAAAATCACTTTTTGATATAAAATTTTAGTCAAAATAATTAAAAACTATGACACATTACATAAGAATTGTGGTGGTGTCTATATTTGGGTTAACTGAGTAGTGTGTTTTAAATTTAAATTTAAATTTATAAATTTATAAATTTATATTAAAGCTGTTTTAAATTTATACTGTAGAAGGGACTTTAAAGATTTCTTTATATGCTGCATTCACTGCTATTTGCAGTGGGAAGCAAATGGGTTTAGTTCACAAGGCTACGGACTGGAAAGCTTAAAATACATCCTAAGGGAAAAGACTTCAGTGTTAAACACACATAAGAAAACTCAAACAGAAGTTCTTAATATATGCAGGAAACCTACGTTTTGCAAAGGTCTTTGGAGGGAGTAAATGTTCTCAGCAACTCTGACAATAAATACGCTGTTGAAAATGCTTATTACCTATTAGGATAAGGAAAGGTTGGGCATTTTGTGAATTTTGAGAGAATAATGAGTAAACAAGCAAGTGTAAGGTGAGGGGACCAGTTAAAGTGACAAGAGTTGCAGCACCATTGGACTAGAATTTGGGACAAGTTTTTTAGTGTTTGTTTTGCAGAGTTACTGGCCTTGGTAAGTTGTGTAGTATACAAGATAAGAACTGGCGTTCGAGTCCAGGCCATTCAGGTCAAAATTCCAGCTCTTTTGTTTATGTTAATATTTACATTTTTTAGCAACAGGGATTAAACACTGGGGCTCATCCTTCCTATGAGAATGCACTAGTGATGAGCTAAATCTCCAGTGTGTTGAAAGTTTGACTTTCAGACAGGGTCTTCCAAAGATGCCAGGCTTGGACGCTATGTGGGGATAACACCACCTTCCTCATAAGGCAGCTGTGAAGATTTAATGGAATTATACACGGGGAGTATTCTGCACTGCACCTGCTGTTTTGTCAGTGTTGGCTAAGTGGAAATGATGGCACTGATACTGACAACAACAGAGACAAAGGGCCAGGAAGGGAGAGCTTGGAGAGAAAGCATTTTGCTTCACAAAGCAAACAGAACAGACTCGTATTCAGGTGAATAAACATATCTCAGTTCCTCGATTACACCGAGGGGAGAGGGGACCATCATATCCTCATCAGGAAGGGATGACGGGCACTGGACCCTCACACTTAATTGAAAGGCAAACTGGAGTTTGGAAGAGGAAGTGGAACCACCTTCTTGGCACTGTGACCTCACTCACCGTGTGTGTTTTGTGCTTACCAGCTGTCTCGCTGCTCTCAGATCAGTGACGAGCTCGCCGAACTCTGACGAGCCTGGCTCTGGAACTTTAGACCGCTGTGATGTTTGTGTGCTGAGGTTTGCCCAGGAACGGAGAAACGTTCTCACCAGATTATCAGCGACAGGATGTCAGGATACTTTAAACAGTCCTCTAGCGTCATAGACTGTGGTGTTCCTCTTGCAAGGGTGTCAGAGGGCACAGTCAGGCCTTGTTCTAGAAAGGACAAGCAAATTCAGCAGGAGAAAATTGCTACTGCTCTTGGATCTAAATTTCCCATGCATCCTTGAAGGCCATGCACCCCATGAGAAGGCTGTCTAAGGTGACCATTTTTCCTTGTGTGTTTATCCAAATAATTTTTAATAGTTGCATATTTTTATCTGCACAGCTGTCCTCTACACTGGTAACATATTTTCCCGCGGATCCTCTTAAGTTCTGAAGGCAAGGCTTTGTGTGTCATAATACATGTTGACTTCTGAGGTGATTACATTTTACGCTGGCTCACAGCATAAACTTTCCCAGCCCCCAGCTGAGGCGTTGTTGTGGTACAGCTGACTCCTTGTGTGATACACAGTGTCTGTGCATCTTTGTTCTCCTACTTCCCCCTGGTTGTCAGATTATAGATAAAGAATGAAAGAAAAGAGCATAACAACTAGAGTGGCACCAAGGTCTCTAATGACATTAGGGGCTGCCTTTCCTTTAAGAAAGCAATATGCTACTTTAGAATGATTGGTTCATCCACATATATCATGTGGGCAAAACTCCCCAACTGTGGACTGGGGCTTCAGAAAGCTTTCTGGCTGATCTCTGAATTCCTGTCACTTTTGGCTATAGGAAATGTGTGTCCTGAGGAACGAGGTGTCTGCAATGATCTTTAATCTTGGTGGATAGCTCCCCTCAACCTCACTGAAGTGCCATCCAGTAGTGAGGAAAAACACAATTTTCCCTGCAATACAAGGAAAGTTTTTTTGAAGGAAACTATTTAATGCTGGTCTATTATTTTGAAGAAAAGACATAATACTTCCTTCCTCCTCTAAAAAGAACTGTAGCTATTTATTTCTTTTAAAATAGAAGAAAATTAATGCATTAAAACATTATTTGGAAAGCATATATGATACTGAGAATCAGCTTCCAGTCTGTGAATATTCAGCATATCAAGATTCAGAACTAAGCCTTGATTAGTCAAACAATTTTCTTGTTTTGAGAACTTCTCTGAATCTATTATTATATAAAACAAATAAAACTGTTTCTGTTTTTTCCAAAGATATTTACCAGCATGCACTGCACGTTGGTACAAGTCAGAGCTGCAACTTCCTCTCCACACTCTAGTCCTGTAGAAATGGAAGCTCAGCTTCCTTGGGCTGTTTTTTCTTTGAGGGGCAATGCTCAGCTGGGTGAGATTGAGCTTGTGCTTTATTTTTAAAAATGTCTTAACTGATTCTCAGCTGTAGGCTTTGAATACTAATGGATTACACCTAACTGTCAGAGCAGCTAGTAGTTAAAGGAGGTTGGTGTGCAGATGTGGCATCCAACAAAGAAACTGAGGCAAAGTTCAGCAACTGTCCTGGGACTGGTATAAGCCCAGATGGCTGCAGAGAGAATGTGATGCAATTCACACAGCCAGGGCACGACATTTAGAAGAAGAAAAAGCATCATCAGGCTGAAAACGATTCTGTGTGGTGCTGAGATCTGTCATCTTTCCATTCCTCTGGACAATCATATCCTCTTAGGAAATGTCCGCCTGTCATTCATACTCCATTGCACCCGATCAAGGGCTCTGATCCTAGTTTGTAGCTATTGCTCAGCCTTGCCCATGGCGCAGAAGGCTCTTCATCCTAAAGGGATGGCTGATGATGGCACAGAGCTCCTAAAGCTGGACCTCCAGCAGCTGTCTCAGATACTTTGGGCAATGTGTACAGATTGGTCACAGGAGGAGTGGTGCCCCATAATCCTCTACTCAGTCTCATCAGCTGCACCAAGACCCCATACCCGGAATTGTTCTGACATCTCTTTTGTCACCAAGAGTTGCCCAGAGATGATAGGGACATGAGTTCTGAGCAGCTGCTATTTCTGGGGAAGAAAAGATCAACACAGAAGAACAAGAAGGTTGGAGAAAGTCACTTGCAGGGAGAATTCCTTCAGGCCCCCTGGAGTCAGATTCCTGCACTGAATCTCTCTGCCCTGTTGATCTCCTGCACTGTGGCCTTCTTCTAAGATACAGCCATTTGCTGAATGTGTAACTATACCAAGCACTGCCTATGTGCTCGACCACTCTGGCAGAGATGAGGGCTTTAGACTTCCCATTTCACAGATGAAGAAAATGAAGCAGAAGGCATTAAATAACTTGTCCCTAATTGCACAGCTAATGTATGCATCTTGGGGTTCAAATTCCTATGGGCCCAATTCCTATTGTTTTTTAATTCAAATTTTTACTAGTACCTTATGAATATGCATCAGCATTGCATTCAACATTGAGAGTTTGTACCGGAACATGACATGACTTAATTCTCATTTTTCCCCTTCCCCAACCCACCCTAAAACCCTTACCCCCTATATATAAGCTTTGTTTCCTTTTTAAAATTATTATCACATTCTTTTTCCTCTTATTATTTACCCCTACTTCTTTCCCTTGAAATATTTTCTATTTCATAATTCTTATATTTTTAGCTACCATATTCAATTGTTTCATTTCCCCTCTTCTGTTTGCCATTCTATTTCTTGAAGATTCTTAGAGTTGACTACCCATTTGCTTACCTGGAGCATGACTCAACTTAGAGCCTCTTCATGAAAGAACATTTCTGGACTCATGGGTCATTCAGCCAGGGATCTGCTGGGGGCACAGTGCTAACTGTGGAACCACAGGTTCCAAAACAGAGTAGACTATTGCAAAAATGTGGTTAAAAATAACTTTAGGCAAATAAATACCATCAGTTCTATGACACTGACTGAGCTCAAATTATTCCTAACCATAATATCTAATGAAAAATGGAGGCACAGAGAGGTTATCTGTTTGTTTCTGAAGTGGGCTTGTTCCTAAATGCATGATAGGCTGAAGCACATGCTCGCTTCTATGGCTACACTTAGACTATTCTGTACTGAAATAGATTTTAAACTGCTGTGTAAGGGAGATTTGGCCAGGACACTGATGCCATGTATTCATACTGTGATGTTCCTAGTAGGATATGAAGAGTTATTCTGGTTAAACTTGTAAATCAACATTGAGCAGAAGCGAAGGAAGACAAAGGAGACAAGGCCTTCTGTGGGCTAAAAGCAGATGATGTTTGTGAAGTGACTCTCCAGCCTTGAGCCCCGCCTACCTAATCCCCTCTTCATTCACTGAGGCTGCTCAGTGTCAAATCCAGCTGCCAAAGGAAGTAGAATCTCACATGTTTTGCATTAAGAAAACCACTCCAGTTGCTCTAACCTGGTACGCAGCGTTCTGTGTTGGGTGTACTAAGAGCAAGGCAGAAGTCCAAGTTGATCCTAAACAGAAAAAGTAAAGTTGAGGGAAGCAGAGGTAGAAACAGGCAGAGTGAAAGATACAGGTCCTTGCAGAAAACTCAGGACCAGAGCTTCAGGATCAGACTTCACTGTGCATCTACCATAAGAGCCCATAGTCTTGAGCCAGTTTTTCAAGGATTCTATGAGAATATACATCACTATATAATTTTCTACCCTCTATGTACTAGAGTCAAATGTCTGAAATTCACCTTCCTTACCTAGTGGTTGACTATGCTGTCTAAGTGATCTTTCTGTGTCTCAGCTTTTATTTTTTAAAAATTCAGTTGGTAGAATAATTGCTATTATATTCCATGTTAAGGGTAAAAAGACCCCTTTATACTGCTCAGTGCAAAGTGTGGTGCAAGAAAGTGAATAGTATGAGTGACTCAATCTTATCATTTTTAATGGCAGAATAATACTTCATTCTATAAAAGAACCACATCTTCTTTATCTAGTTCCCTGTTGATGAACATTTTGGTTGTTTCCAAGATTTAGCTATCACAAATTGAGCTGCTATAAACATGGGTGCACATACGTCACTGTGATACAAATCTTTTAATTCTCTATGTGTATATACCTAGCAGAGCAATGGCCAGGTCAAATGGGACCTCCAATCCTAGCTTTTTGAGGAATCTCCAAACTGATTTCCATAGAGGCTGTACGAGTCTACAGTCCCACTAACAGTGGAGAAGGGTTCCTTCTTCTCCACAGCCTCGCCAACATTTGTTGCTGCCTAACTCTGAGATAGCAGCCATTCTTTGTGGAATGAGATGAAATCTCAGTGTTTTTTCATCTGCAACTCTTGAATGACTAATGATGTTGAGCATTTGTTCATTTACTTCTTAGCTGCTCTTATTTCTTCCTCTGAAAAGCATCTCTTCATTTCAGATGCCCATTTTTGAACTGGGTCTTTAAACTTGGGTGGGCTGATTTTTTCAAGCTATATATATATTCTAGATAGTAGTCTTTTGTCTGAGAAACAGCTGGTAAATATTCTTTCCCATATTGTTGGTTGCCTTTTTGCTCTGTTGGTGGTTTCCTTTGCTGTGCAGAAGTTTTTTTTTGTTTTTGTTTTTTTTTTAATAGAATGAGGTCTCATTTGCTGATTTCTTCTGCCAATTCTAGTGCTATAGAGGTTTTGTTCAGGAAGTCTTTCCCTAAAACAATGACTTCAAGAGTTTTATCTAATGCTTGTAGGTCTGTATCTCTAGATTATTTTTAAGGAAGAAAAACAACCGCTATTTTTTTAAAAAGAGAAGTCTGCTGCAGAAGGTCATTTGTTATGTGTAGCTTAAAGCATCCCGACTACAACTATCATCATTTTTAAAGATTTTAAAGATTCAGATGCTATCTCCATTTTGTCTTTTAAAAAGATCCAATAAAATAGGTAATTTAATCCTATATATTTAGCTGAGACTCAAAATCACTTGGGATGTAACAATAAAAATGAGTATTTTAATATTAGAAACATAATAATAGTGTAAGCAGTGAATTATAATAACATAATAAGGTAATAAGATCTATAAGATTTTGTGTGCCATTTGAATTAATTTATATAATCCTTACAACAATTCTATGCAATAATTACTATAATAACCTTCGTTTTACGGATGAGGAAATTCAGAAATGAATAGCTAAGAAACCCACATAAAGTTACAGAATTGAGACTCAGACCCATGTCCTTCTGACTGCCATACTCACATGCCCAGTAACCTGGCAAGTCCTGCTTGCCTCTCTGCATTCCAAAATGACTCCTCTCTTCTAGGTCTCTTCTCACACTGCTCCTTGTGACCAGAATAGTTTTCTCCCCAATCTGGTTTCCTGGTAAATCTCACTGATGCTTTCATACCTCAGTTTAAGAATACCTTTTTGGAGCAGGTTTACAGTGTCCGTTTTAATATTTAGGTCTCTTATCCACTTTGATTTTAGCTAGGTATATGGTGGAAGAGCTAGGTCTAGCTTTAGTGTTTGGCAAGTTAAAGCCCAGTTTTTCCAGCACCATTTGTTAAAGAGGCTATCTTTCTTCCATTGAGGATTTTTGGCTCCTTTGTCAAAGATGAGGTGGCTCAGTGTATCTGGAGTAGTTTCTGGATCTTCTAGTCTACTCTATTGATCCTCAGGTCTGTTGCTTTGCCAGTACCATGCAATTTTTATCATGGTGGCTTTATAGTATAGTTTCAGGTCCAGAGTTTTAATACCCCTCACAATGTCCCTATTGCTTAGAATTGCTTTTGCTATTCAAGGCCTTTTTCCAGATGAAAGTTTGGATTTTTTTCTCTAGATCTGTGAAATATGTTGTTGGAATTTCAATCGGGATTGCATTGAATCTGTATAGTAGTTTTGGGAGTATAGCCATTTTGACGATATTGGTTCTTCCTATCCAGGAGCAAGGTATGTCTTTCCATTTTTTTATATCATCTTCTATCTCCTATTTAAAAGTGCTATAGTTTTCAGACTAGAGGTCTTTCACCTCCTTTGTTACATTGATTCCTTCATGTTTTATTTTTTGGGTGCAATTGTGAAAGGAACTGACTCCCCAATTTCTATCTCAGTGGATCTACTGTTTGTGTATACAAAGGCTATTGATTTTTGAACATCGACCTTGTAACGAGCTACATGACTAAATTTGACAATTAGGTCCAGCATTTTTTTTATTACTCTTAAAGACATTGGCTTAGGGAAAGACTTCTTGAACAAAACCTCTATGGCACAGGAATTTGCTGAAGAAATCAGCAAATGGGACCTCCTTCTTTTAAAAAACTTCTGCACAGCAAAGGAAACCACCAACAGAGCAAAAAGGCAACCAACAATGTGGGAAAAAAATCTTTGCCAGCCATTCCTCAGACAAGGAGTTACTATCTAGAATATACACATAGCTTAAGAAAATCAGCCCACCCAAATTTAATGACCCAATTCAAAAAAGGGCATCTGAAATGAACAGATATTTTTCAGAGGAAGAAGTAAGAGCAGCTAAGAAGCATATGAAGAAATGCTCAACATCATTAGTCAATCATGAGATGCAGATGAAAACAACACTGAGATTTCATCTCACTCCACATAGAATGGCATTTCAGATTCAGCAAAAGGCAAATGTTGGCGAGGTTGCAGAGAAGGAACCCTTCTCCACTGTTGGTGGGACTGTAGACTAGTACAACCCCTGTGGAGATCAGTTTGGAGATTCTTCAAAAAGCTAAGATTGGAGGTCCCATTTGGCCTGGCCATCAGCCTACTAGGTATATACACAAAAGAAATAAAAGATTCATATCACAATGACATATGTGCACCCACATTTATAGCAGCTCAGTTTATGATTGCTACATCTTGGAAACAACCCAAATGTCCATCAACTGGAGAGTGGATAAGAAAGCTGTGGTTCTTCTACAGAATGAACTATTACTCTGCCATAAAAGGACAAGTTTGAATCATTTCTACTTAAATGTACATAGCATGAGGACATCCTCATAAGTGAAATAAATAGGTCACAGATAGGTAAATATCGCATCTTTTCTCTGGTATGAGAAAATAAAGAGGTAAATGAGTCCTAGAATTGTATGTTATATACTGTGAAATAGAAAATACTCAAAGCAAAATAGGGTGAAGGGGGAAAAATAATGAGACTATAACATAAAAGAAAGGAAACAATGATGTATACAGGAGGTGGGGGTTGTAGGGTGGGTAGTGCTATGGGAAAAATGAGAATTAAGTTGTGTCATATACTGGTACAAATTCTCATTGTTGAGTGCAATCATGATGTGTATGTGTAATGTACCAATAAAGATTTCAATTAGAAAAAAAAGAATACCTTTTTGGAAACCTTCTCCCCTCTGTGATTCACTTCCCCTGTCATAGTCCTTTAGGCCTCTCTTTTTTGTCTTGTTTGTACAGCCAGCAAACCCACCTGAGCACTGTCTTCCTGGTCACAGGGTCTCTTCTGTGTCCACTACCATCTTTCAAGCCTCTGGCTTATCATCAGCATTCAGTCAGCAGGTGTCAGAGTTGACTGGCCCTTTGTGTTGGTGTGAGTTCTCAGCTTTGCCAATAGGACATGCAGCAAAGGCAAATGGGGGGTGGATTACATTCTGGACCCCTGACAGGATCTGCAATTCGGTTCATGACATTCCTGGGAAGTTGGTTTAACTGTGGAAGCACTTCCTGCAATTAGCCTTAGAGGGCTACTTAGTGCAAGGCCAAAAAGAGAAAAAGAAAAAGAAAATGCTGTGAAAGGTAGCACTGTGGATCTCTAAGGCAAGCCTAGACATGTGGTGGGAGTGGAAGAAATGCAGAATTACAAAAAAAAAAAAGAAAAAAAACTCACTCCCACGGATGTCTATAAATGATGTTCTGAGCAGCTTTAGGTATCACAGTTGTGCAGGCAGAAAAGTACTTGATTAACTCCCTGGCATTATCTCTGAGGTGTGGGTGTCTTGGAAATCTGCACGCGCAGTATTCCCTTCAGATAAACTAGTGGGCATTGTTCTGCATGCGGTGTGTGCAGCCCTTCAGCTCCCTCTGCACTCGGTGGAACTCCAACACTCAAAAGTTGTCCCTCTCAAGGTCAAGATAGCTGTTCTGAGGCAGTGTTGTGCCTGGCATTGAAAAATCAGATAATGAAATTTAAGGTTGACTTGAAATGAAATTTCTGAATGTGCCAGAACGAGGGGTACACACGACCTCCCTGCCTTCCTTTTCTCTCCTGTTTTCTCCTGCAGGTTTTCAGGTAGCTCTTTCTCAAATGTGTTTTAGTGTAGGACTGAGGGACACAGTGAGTCAGACTTAGTTCATTTAGGTGGCAGCACTGGTGACCCTGTGATACAGAAGCCTGTGAGGGTCAAACTGTAGTCTCTCCATCAATAATGAGACAAGGCTGTAGTCAGTTCAGCTCTGTCCTACCCTGTCCCCTTTTGCCCTTGAGTTAGAAGCAATCTTTAATTGGTTGATTTTCAAGGTCAGATAGAAGAACTTTCATGCCATCTATAGAAATAGGAAAAGCTGGCAACAGAAAATCTGAATGTCTAAAAGTGGCTTAGTATCTATTATCTAGATTTATCAGTGATTCCATTCTCTCTGAGTTTGAATTGACAGCCTTTGTAGATCCCGTAAGTACAGATGAGCTTGTTTCTACGTCTCATTTGAGTTAATTAGTAATGGGTGCAAAGATTAACTTATTGATAACACATTTGTGTATTTGTTAGTAGATATGCTTAAATTGGTGGGATTTTCAATCTTTTTTTTAGATAGGTCCAGATATAGTATTTTTTATTTTGCTAGCCATCTAGTCTCTGCTGAAACTGCTCAATTCTGCTATTTTAGTTCAAAAGAAGCCAAATAACATATATATGTGTGTGTATATATATATATATTTGTATATATGTATATATATATTTGTATATATGTATATATATGCATATGTATATGTATATACATATGCATATATATGCATATATACATACATACACACACACACACACACACACACACACACACACACACACACACATATATATATATATATATATATGTGGGAGTGGCCTTGTCCGAAAACAATTTTTTCCCTACTAATGGGAATTGAACCCAGGGCTTTTGCTCTGAGCTAACTCTCCAGCCATTCTTATTTTTGAGACAGAATTTAGGTTGCTAAATTCCTCAGGCTAGATTAGAACTTGTGATCCTGCTTCCTCAGCTTCCCAGAGTGCTGGTATTAAAGAGGCCTGTGCCACCATGCCAAGAAGAAGCCACTTTATAAAAATGGGTTGCAGCATTTGGACAGTGTCTGGGACAGAGTTTTTTGACCCATGTAAGGACCAACGTCTCCAGTGGAAAGGGAGGCCAGTGGCACAGATGCAGTACATTCCCCACTCCGAGGGTAGAGATTGAATGCAGCCGCACCTTTTCATTTTCACAGGCTCCTTGACCACACCTGGCAGATGTGCGGGAGTTCAGCAACAGCTGCAGGAGGCACACTTGCGAGCATACACTGTGCTGGGTCCCAGCTCTGTTTCCTGTGAGCTGCATGATGCAAGGTGGAGTATTACGTTCCCCGTGTGTCTCACTTACAAAATCTGTGAGTAAAGACAGCAGCATCGGACTCCGGCATGAAGGACCCTCTTACAGATGCTTGGAATAAATGCAGTTATTACCTTCCTTGTGTGTAGACTGGGGCTAACCTCCTATATTTATGAGTGCTAATAAGAGAGTGTGTAGAACTAACACATACTATAATGCTTAGCACCAAATGATGTTTAATGAAGGATTATTGCTCAGAGTAACTCTTTACAAATAAAGGAAGTTAAAAACAATCAAATCATTTTGCCAAAGATTTACAGTGAATAATAACAGAATCGGGACTGAAAACCGCACACTGCAGAGATTATTCTGTGCTCACTGCAAATGAGCACAGAGGCACCAACTCAAATTTAAACAGAAGTATGTTTATTAGAAATGGTGGTATGTAAATTAATATATGTTTCCTCCTAAAATTCCTTGAAGTGAGGCATGTATTCTCCACATGGTACCTGGGAAGCAGCTTCACCCTGGAATAGAACATAAGCCTCAGAACTGATAGGAAAACAAGGCATATTTCACCCTCCTTGAAACAGATCCCTTGTTCTAAATGCTCTTGTTTTATTCCATGTTGATCTCATCTTGACCTCAGGTGAGTAGACAAACAGTAGACAGAGAGGATAGGTGAGGCTCATGACTTCCATGCGTGTTTCCCCAAAAGGTGCTCGAGATCAATTTGATCCTTGCTCACCCCACGTACCTACTCTCACTCTTTGTCTCACTTTGGAATTTTAGCGAGTGAACCAAGAGAAATTTCCCAGTTTACTACGAAGCATAGGAGCTCAGAGGGAGAGTGACTGTGAGGAAGGGAAGCATGGGCTCCACGAACTACTGGGAAAGAGAAAGACAGGCCCTGGAAAAGCAGATGATCTAAATGGCAGAGGGGAACAGTGCGATTCTGGGTTCAGCCCCCGGGTCAGCTGCCTTCCGTCCTGCCCGGCGTCGCTCTGAGGACCCGTGGAGCAGCTTGCAGGACCACAGACCCCACGGTGACTGAATTGATGGCCTCTATTCTTTGCAAACTAAGAGCTTCGGCTCCAGTAATGTCGTAGAAGTAATGTCCGTGGGACAGATACATGAAATACGATGTGTCCTGACACTTCACACGCAGGAATGGGAAGAGCAGCAACTCTCACACCTTCAGGTTTTATCCTGATTATCAGCTTAAGAGCAAAATTAATCACAAGACTTAGAAAACATAACTTGCTGCTGAGGGCTGGCTGCCAGCATCAGTTCCTGAACAAGGTGACGGATGTCATCACTTCGGTTTTCTTCTAAGGTAGTCTGTGCATTATTTTCTGCCTTGTTTCATTTTTATCATGACACTAAATATTATTGCACATCATGGGTATACAACTAATATTTAGGTAGTAAGGAATGAGTAATTCAAATGCTGTCTTAGTTCTTACAGAATTTTCTGCACACTTATTATGAGTGTTGTGATCAGTTCGTCAGCATTTGAAGTTTTTTCCCTGTTTAATAACTTTTCAAAAATTACTTTCCCACCTCCTAGATTTCTTTATCAATTTACTTACTCTTTTGGTCTTTCCCTACTCTTACATTTACTTCTGGCCCCACCCTTTCCTGTCTCTGTATCCAAAGCTTCCATTCCCACTCTCATGCTGTCGGGACTCCAGAGGGTCACAGAGTGGCTGCTTTCTCCACACAGTGCGGGGAGCCCACCTCTGGGTCATGGACTCGTCTCTGGTTCATTTTGTGACAGCCCCTCATTTGGGAAAACTGACCCAAACCAAACCAGATCTCCTGACAGAAGAGAAATGTGCTTCCTAACCTAACAGGTGGGAAATGCGCCACATGCATGCCCAGGAGGGGTGCTGAGTGGGGTGGCCACCCAGCCCTCTGTTGGGGTGATTAACATAGCAAAGTCCCAGCATAGGTCAAACAGCCATCAGCCTAGAGTGCAGCAAGTAAAGCCGCTCAGCTAATACTGAAGAAAGGAGGAGAAGGAGGAGTCCAGATGCTGTAGTCACCCATCTGGGCAACTGGCGGCTGTCAGGACTTACTGGTGCTAATTGCAACATAGTCTGAAGTTGCTGTTTAGTTCTTAGGAGCATGAAGGCCTGGCCACTGCATTTCCAACCTGAGGCTGGCCATTTTTCAGATGAACCTCCAGACACAGTTCTCATGTCTTTCGTATTTATTTACTTATTTTTCCGGAAAGCCCAGTTCCCTCTTTGACTGTACATTACTTGCTATCTAAATTAGCTTCCTGTCATACTGTCATTTCAATCTAAGTTGATGCACTACTCAGTGAAACCATAATTTGGAAAATAAAATTGCGAGACACACTAGATTTATCGACATTTTGTTCAAAGGAGTAGCACACCAGAATGAAGCTTAGGTAGGACATTTCAAGATTCTTTTAAAGATTTTGCCTTGTGGCCCAGGTTGGCCTTGAAATCCTAGGTTCAAAGGATACTCCCAAGTACCAGGGACTAAGAGACACACCTCTGTGCCCCGATCAGGAAAAGTTAACGGTGGCAGATGGACATAGTTGAATGGTGGCGGCACACACAATTGACAGAGTTGGACAACATTAGTTTCTTGTTGCAGATTCTGTCATTTCAAATACAATATAACCAGATCCAAAATAATGAAAATCATGAGGAAACTTCCAGCTCAGTGGTTTAGCATTATGTTCCAGAGGTTATAAAATTCTGTGTTCCTCCAAGTGAGTAAGTGTCTTGAGGACATCAGGCGTGGTTCTCAAAGGACTGACAGACAAATTAAGCAATAATTGGACTGTTGTGTGCTAGATTCTGTGATGAAACTATGCAGTCAAAACGGCTGTGGGAATGGCTCTGGAGAGGAGAAGACACTTGGAAGGTCACAGAGACAAACTGGAGAGGAGAAGACGCTTGGAAGGTCACAGAGACAACAGAATTTGGGAAAGATCAGCAAGAGAAAGGAACTGAAGGCAGCAAAGAAGGGCTGACTGGAAAGGAGAGAGATCCTGAGAACTGCCAGGAAGCTTTGAGACCGTTGCTTGGTAACCACCCAGCGCAGTTGGTTGCTATAGCTGAATCATTCAAATATTCTTGGTGGCCCGATTCTTTTTCTATCTCCATAAAGTGCATTTTGTCTAAATCTGCAGACATCAGTGGTGGAGAATAAGCTATCTCAGAGACACTGGTTCTCAAGCCAGATGTTTCTGCTTCTTACACAGAGTTTTAGACCCTGCCTCAAAAAAGCTATGATGGATGTGAATAAAATTCATTTTGTAGCTATTGTTTTCTGAGTAATACTAAGCTCTTGAAGGAAAAATAAGACTCGAAAATGAGGAGGGAAAGACTCAGAGGATGGAGTGGATAAATGCTTTCATACATTAAAAAAAGAAAGAAAGGAAAGTGAGAAAGGAAAGATGGCCCTTTCAGCCCTGACTGTGGAAGCAGAACTCTCTGAAGTTTCCTTATGTGTTCTTTACAATGTATCTCCTGCCTCTGTGAAGAAATTGGTAAAATATCAAGAGCTGTTCTGTAGATAGCTGGCTCCGAAGAGCTTACAGTAGGTGGTGTATTTTGCAGCAGTACTGATGTCTGCATGATTCTAGCCAAAACAGTCTCCTACTCGCCCACAACGAGTGAGGGCAGAGATGGTGGTTGTGACTCACAGGGGGGTGGCCAGAAAAGGTGGGTAGACCAAGGCTACCATCTTGGGCCAGCATGTGCCTGGTACAACCCTGCGGATTGTGGAGGCGTCCTTCTGCCATCTGCCCCCACCCCCCCTGCTCTTCACTTCTCTCCACCTCCACAAACACATGCACATGCTGGAGGGGCAAGCTATTTCCAGCTCGCTCACAAAGACAGAAATCACACGAGCTAGGAAAGGATACTGCTGAGAGAACAGACCATGGTTCTGAATGAGTGAGTTGAAAGGTCCCTCCAGAAAATAGCAGACTTGTAGGCAACCTGTCACTCTTCCCATTTGATTGATTTGCGTTCCTTCAGGGGTTAAAAATCTTCTGAATCATGAGCATCAGCAGCAGCAAGTGTGGCAATCTGGATCAATGTCAGAATGCCTCCATCACATGCGTTCTTGCCCTCCAATCTATGTGAATGTGTAATGTGTATTTTTTTCACTTCCTGAGGAAAAGACATTATCCCTCTAGTGTCCACGGGTCTGGCCACGTGCTGTTCTTTTGTGATTCATATATGAGGGAGGAAGTGAGTCACATTTGATTAAGGAGTTGATGCCACCTACTCATGCAAAGTATGTGTGTGGCCAGGAAAAGTGAAGCCAACTGCCAGAGGCAGTGCCTTCCTCCTGGGGGTGCTGGCTTCTCTGGCACCTTGATCCATGACCTCTGAGTCTACAGCTGACCCTCCAGATAGGTAGGGAATGTGTGAGTATTAGAACGCTGGTTCATTGTAGATGGCAAAACTGCTATATTTATGAGATCTTTTTGAACTTGTGAAGGAACTACTGGGATACCGAGTTGTGCTGCCAGACACAAGTTACAGTCCTGCACTCACGGCTATCCCTTGTTCGTTTTGTGCTTGGTCCCATTCTCTCAATGTCCTGTTCACTGAAATCTGTAATGTCCACAATAATGGTCTCAAGGTGGTTGAATGGGTACACTCAGCTGAATGCAGTTTATTTCCAGAAAATGTATGCCATTTTATAGCTTTCTGAAGCTGACTCTTAGAAATACAGAGTGAAACCCACTATTGTTTAAAAATATTCTCACGGAACGTAAAGTGTTAAGTTGGAATATTTTATTCATAATGTCTGACAGAGGCAGGAATTTAAAATATTTTAATATCTGCACTGCTCAATTTAGCATATAACTGTTTATTTTCACAAACTGTTCTGTTTCTCTTATAAAGATCAGTTCTTGAGGGCATTTGTTTTGTTTTTGTTTAAAATTTTTATTGTATCCTTTTATGGATCTAATATTAAGTAAGAAATTCAACAATAGCAAAGGGAAGGGAAAGACAAGACTTTGCAGTACACCTGCTCCCCAGGACACCCTGTGCAATGATACTTTTCAAGATTGGATTTTAAAATCAACACCCCTGGTGATTATTTCTTAGCCTTTCCCCCAGCATCAACATGTCCTCCTAATACAGCCCTTTATTTTCTAGCTACAGGGAACCTGAAGGAATTGAGCTCATCAGAGATATAAGCGGGGGTCTGCCTGCTTTCTGTTTGTCAGTGGATCCCATCTGCTTGGCTCCATACAGGTCACATGACACAAACACACATAGCTCCTGGGCTTTGGTTTGGGCTAAAAGTCAGTTTCTTTTTTGGCCCAGGAAGAAATGGACTTCATGTGAACTCACCCAATACTGAGCGCACAGGGCTATGAAGTACGAGAAAGACCTACGTCCCAGGTCATCCCCAGCCCAAGACTAGGAACCAGTAGATCCATGTCTTGCTTAGGCCACTCTGAATTAGTTTTTCTGTTCCTCACAACATGAGCTGCGAGAGAGCTCTCTGATTCTCCAGTGAAGACAAGAACAAGAATCCTTGTTCAGCATTTCAGTGGAGATAGTCACAAATCTCGCAGTAAGACCAATGAAACCAGTTTTCTTACTATCATTCAAACAGATTGCTGTGTATTGAAATGACCAAGAGATGAAGTGAGCGATACTCAGTTAGAGGCATGTCAGGAACACTGTCTTTCATTAAACTCTCTGATGACACTTTCTGCAGTTAGAAGCTCAAAGTACGTTCATTGCAGGAAATAGCCATTTCTTGTGCTTGCTCTAGGACATTTGCTTATTGAGAGTGTCAGGTAATGCCGTAGACACTATTTAAAATCTTTTCTCTCCTGTTTTTTCCAGTTAAAACTAGGAGACGTAATAGAAATGTATAGTATATGTTTGAATAAAAATTTTACTCTACTAACAGACACTTTGCCATTGCTGAGCCTCACATGATGCCTCTCATTTCCAACACACTTATCCATGCTTGTCTGTATGAGGGAAGATCCAAAATGTGGTAAGTGCTGCTGCCGCTGCTGCCATCCAAAAAAAAGACAGGCTCCTAAAGATATTACAGTGTCCTCCTTCCATTAGCCACTGAGTCTGACATCTTGCAACTTCTAGTTCTTCCTCAAAGTAAAAACGATCATGAAAGATAAGTGTTTTTAATCAGTTCAAGGCATCAAAGGCAACCAAGGCAGCACAACCAATGACACTCGGGAAAGAGGACTTCAGAACTGCTTCAGAATGTGCTAAGAACTGTGGGAGTAATGTAATTGAAATGAGGGGGGATATATTGAGAGGGTTTGATGGCAAGGTATTTTTACTGTAATAAAAATGTTAAAATGTAAATATTTGCCTCCTCTTTGATTACATCTCCCATTTGCTATCACATAACAAAAACAAAATATCTACAATATTATCTAACTTTGTCTTTACAAAATCATTTTAAAGAAACCATTGTTTCAATTTTCTGTGTATGACTATATTGCGACTCAGGGAAGTTTAGTTCTTTCTTCAATTTTATAAAGAATGTAATTAAGGCAGGGTATATAGACAGGCATACCTACCATACACAAGCTACAAGCTACCAGAAAGCAATACATTATTTCTGATTGGTTGAAAGTTCACTGAGCTTCAGTTTAAGGAAAGCTATCACTATGGTGGCCAATTGCTGTCACTCAGGAGTCAGTGAGCCTGTTTCTTTGTGTGATATTTAGAAGTCCTGGCCCCTCCCTTCACTGGGGCTTCAATTTTAGAATCTTGAACACCTGACAATAGCAGAATGCTGCACTGAGTGTGAGAGTGCAGAAGAGCCTGCACCAGCAAGTCCCCTTTCCACCTTTACCACGTTGACTCCATAGAAAGAAACTAATGTTTATCAAGAACCCGCCTGAGTCATTACCCTTCAGGTGATTTAACTTCATCACTTCCAATCTCTTTGAGACAGTCTTTTTTTTTTTTTTTAGACAGGGTCTTGCTTGTAGTTCATGCTGACCTCGAACTCAGCCTCAAACTCAGCAATCCTCCTGTCTCTTCCTCCTGAGTGCTGGGATTACAGAGGTGAGCCATCATGCCCAGAACCGTGATTTGTGGTTCTGATTGCTGGTGGGTGTAAGTCTCCATGCCTGGCATTGTTGTATATGATTACCAGGGATCGAACCTGGGTCCTCAAATTTGCAAGACAAGCTCCGGAACCACTGAGCTAAATCCCCAGCCCCCCGCTTTCCATTTTGCAAAGACACACATTTAAAGTTTTAAGAGCTTTGTCAAAATGAATTCACCACCATCGTAGGCAGTCTAAATCTCCACATTCCCAAATACAGAGCAGAGTTCCCCAAATTACACATATTTGTGAGTGTCCTGCTTGTCAGAAATGACCCCAACATTATTGTTTACCACTTTCTCCAGACCTAACCTTTGATAATTTTATGAGATTTCTAATTTGTCTATATTTTTAAATTAAAGAAATGAATTCTCAGTAGCTTTCATTCAACTCCTTAGGCTAGACTGAGAATTTGTCCTTGGTGCTGTTGCCTTGTTGCCTCTGTTTTGAGTGGTAATGCATATTAAGATGGGTCAGTGGAAATGAAAGCATTTCACCAGTGTGACATTAGGTAGTTGACTATTTTCCTTGAAAGATCTTTGATGTTTACCTAACCACTTTGGGACTCTGCGTTTTTCTTATCCATAAAATGAGAACAATGACTCCTCAAAAGACCATTCTAATAAAGAAGAGGTATATAAAGCCTAGCTTTCTTTTAATATTTCATTTCTACCTCCTTTTATCGGTTAAATTTGATAAAAGGAGAGGAATCAAGGAAATAGAAAAATCCTCAAACCTTTTAGGAGATTCTGCCAGGTACTTCACCCTCAGTCCTCACCCCAGGGGAGGATACTCTGCTGTCTGTTGGGGGTTTTCTAAAGTATATCATCTTCAGTTCTTTCTAGTATTTCTGAGTGGTTCATTAAATGTGGATAGGCTTGCTAGAAACCTTGTTTGAGATTCTGACCTTGGTTCAGGAGGTTAAGAATAAAAGGGAAAGCTCAGGTACAGGACTCTGTCACCTGCATGTGCCAGCACCTGTGCATGCCTGGTTGAGAATTCCGTTTTAGGCCACATGGTTGAGAATGATAATCAGAGCTTCCCTGAGCAGCCAGTGTGGCAGTTCCTCAGCCACACTGTGACATGGCTGAGATGTCGCTAATCCTTACAGCTGTATTTCTTTGGAGCTGTTTCTAAATCACTTCAGTCAGTGCTACTGGTGTCCTGTGGTGAGTACAGCGGCCTAGGCCTGACCTTGAATCAGAAATCTATTTAAAAAATTGCTGTAATTTATAGTTAGCAAGAATTCCAGGCAATGCTTCTGTTGACTGAAGTTAGATAATAATCACCCAAGAGGTTAGAGATTCTTTGAGATTACTCTGGCTGCTCTGAAGAACGAGATTTGGCTTACTCAGAGATGAAGTTGCACATGTTCCTCTAACCCGGTGTCATTGTCCTTTACTAGACCCAGTGTCTCTTCTCATCCTTCCCTAACTCTGTACTTTGAAACTTGCCAAGGCTGTGGATAGAACTAAGCTCACTTCAGACTCAATTCTGAACAGAAATTGATTTTTGTTCTTCTACCTTGCAACAAAAGGCTGGCTTTATTAGTAGGACTGTATTTAGGATAGAGGCAAGATTATAGGTATTCTTGGAATTCCTCGATTTTGGATCTCTTTAATGAGATCCTGTAGAGTTGAGTTTATGTTGTGTTTGAGTGGATCCTGTGGAGAAGGAGGAATTTCACTTGTTTTTATAAGTCAGAAGGGAAACTACTTGGCAAAGCATTCAATTCAGTGCCCTAGTTTTTGACAGGCTATCTGGGAAAATGTCATACTGCAAATCCAGGGAAACTGGCAATCTCCTAGAAAAGGAAACTTTTTTTAAACTTCGGTTTAGTGTGCACTGGGATGTGAGGACTTGAAAGCACTTGGATCTTCTGTAGAAATACTGGAGCTGCACATACCCCTCTCGATGTCCACATCCATCAGACAGATTTTTTGGTCAAACTTGCTTTAATTTCATCTTTAATCATGACTTCTGCTGAGATCTGGTCATGTAGATCGGGTTTGAAAATAAATACTGTAGCCTGAGAATTTTTGTTCGTTTTTATTTCAAGTATATCTTGATGAAAACAAACTAAATTTCTGCTAATTTAACAGCTGTTGGAATTAATTCTTCAGATCTCCGAAAACATTGGGAAGAAAAAGTATTGTTGCTGTGTATTTAAATATTCAGCTTCTCATCCCTGGTATTTGTGGTTTATCTGCAATTAGGTTTTTGGCAGTTTTTCAAGTGGTGAGGGAATAAAACAGGAAAAAAACAGTTACTTATTTCTCTTAGTTGTTTGAATGCAATTAGTGTTTGTAGAATCTTGGGGCACAAGCCAGGCTTTATTTTGTGGGAGTAGTAATCCACAGAGGATAGGGTGTCCAATTTGGTACACTGCTAGATTTTTGGCTATAATTTCTCTAAAGAAACAAGAGTCAAGAGCCATGTTGAGGACGGCTGCTCAGTGAACAACTGAAAGAACCCCCAGAGGCTTTATTCTATTCCCTTTGGTTTGCTTATTTCTGTCCTCACCACCCCAAAGCTCTCTCTAAAGAAGAGCTGTTTCCAAAAGAAGAAAAAATAAGAGGCAGTATCTGAATTCAAGAAGATTTACCGAACAGGATAAGTTCCATGCTTCTTAACATGCACCTTGGGTCCTCCTTCACCTGACTATTTCCTACTCTTCCAACTCATTTTCTATCACTCAGCATCTAACATTGTCTCCCAAATGCTCAACTGTGTAATTTTTTCACACATGCTGAGATGTAAGTAAAGAGGAAATGGATGCTTTTCCAGAAGAGGGAAACCAGGATTGCTCTGCGAATGGTAGAACCATAGTATAGGTCACACCATGAGTCTAAGATGCAAGGTGAAGGGAAAACTCTTGGGAGACTGAGTCAGAGAAAGCACAGCTGTCTCTGTGAAGGCTGTCACACAGCGTGAGAGACCATGGATACCCTGGACTCTCCCTCTGCGGTCTTTCATTCTCCTACAGGGCAAGTGAGTGAGGTGTCAGCTGACACGGAAGCCTGGGAAATACAGTTCTTTGAGATCGCGGAAGCACAGCAGGGAAGACGTGGGAGACACATCTTCAAGTAGACATGCAAATGGATTTCCCAACCTGCCCTAGGTCTGCTTTACTCCACACTACTATGAACAAAGGATTTGAGTTCACGCAGCTTATATGGCAGGTGACTCCAGGATACACAGGAAAAGGCATGGGAGATTGATATTGGAATTTAAGGGAGCCATGCAGGCGGCATTAACAAGCAGGTTACAGCCCCGTCACTAAAACTGCATCATGCTAGGGATATCTGAGAGACTCCGTAGAAAACCTCTCAGATACGACACTGGGGAAATAAGGAAACCACTCACACTAGTGTGTGCACGAAGCCCCTGCCCATGATGATACGGGAGCTGCTGTTGGGAAGAAATGGGTCTAGGCAGCAGCTGCAGCCTACTCTGGGGATGGGCTGCCCACGGTTCTGGGATCAGAGAAAGTCAAGGGCAGGAACACGAACGTGCAGTGAAAACCTGTCCCATGTCCAGAAATAGCCTGTGTCCAGGCCCAGGCAAGGCATGCGCTACAATCCCAGAGCCAGACAGGTGCGTCATTTCCGGTTGCCCTTTGGACTTTGCGCAAGTGCCTGTCATCCTGATCATCACCCATCTGTTTCAAATACAAAGATTTATTCCCTAAGGAAGAAGTTATTTCTTATTTTAACCTTCTTTATTACTACATACATATTGATCACATTCATCAGAGGGCATTTGTACATGTACACAACATAACTTGTTTCTTTTTTTTACGCAGTCTCCGCCCCTTCACTTCAACCTCACTTCCTCTCCTCATTTACAAGAGCTTTGCTTCTATTTTTCTCTGTTCTCTTTTTCCTTCCCCCTCCTTTTTTTCTCCCTCCCCTTCTCTTGTATTCTTTTCCATTTGAATATATTGTTCCAATTTCCCAATGTCTTTCCTCCAATATGTTCTTCATTTACCCATTAGATTTCTGATATAAGAGAAATAATGCAATATTTAAACTTCTGTGCTGGATTTACTTCACTTAATTTTATGGTCTTGAGGTGCATCTATTATCTTATCAGTAAATAAGTTTATCTCCTTCCTGAGAATAGTACTTTCTTGTAAATAAATACTACATTTTCTAAAAAGAAAAAAAGAAAGAAAAAAAAAGACCTGTTCCATTTGACTCAATGTTCCCTTTCTGGATATCTTCTTGAAAGAGTTAAAAGCATCATGCCACAGTGATATATTCATACTTGTGTTTATAGCAGCACATTTTTAATAGCTAAATCTTGGGCCCAACTCATATGCCCATCAAAATTGGAACAGAAAAGGTTATTTCTTATTCCCTATCTAGTCCCCACCAATCGCAGAAGTCAAACAGGGCCTCTTGACTCTTTCAGACCTGTTCTTCCTGTTTTACAATCGATAATAGAAATACTCAATTCATTATCCTGAAATTAAGAGCATGACATAAATGTTGGGTCTCACCCTCAGTGAGACTTATCTAAAAGTGACATGTTTATGAAATAATTAAGAGTAAATTGAGTCACAAGAGGGAAGTTCTAATGCACCGGGACTGTGGCCTTTTAAGAAGAAAAGGTCTCTCTGCCCCTCTTTGTGAAGACTCTGAACACAGAGAGCCCTCTCGGGAACACAGCACTGCTGGTACTTTGACCTCTGATGTGCAGCTTTGGAGTCAAGTGAACATAGATATCTGTCATTGAGATCCCTTGTCTTATGATGTTTTGTTATGGCCTTCCAATCTGACTAACATGGCTATCTATACATACTTTTTCATTTAGAAAAGTCAATGTTATGTCCTAATTGTAAAAAAAAGTAAAGGTAAAAAATAAACAATTAAAAATCAATTAATGTGAATTTCATTTTGTGCCCCAGAAGGCACAAGATTGCCAAATACTTTCACCTACTTTTACAAGCATACTGAACTTTAAGAGACATAGGAAAACATTCACCTGAATATGGCTGATATTTTTTCTTCTTTGTCAATTAGTATAATACATAGATCCAGTGTGTACATATGTAGATTCAGTCTGAACACACCACTAAACATGAAGAGTGATGAACAAGTTTTATATGGGTCATTTAAATTGCACAAGCTTGAATAGATTTTGGTAAATTTATTTTTTAATTTTTTAATTTTTTAAATCTTTATTGGTACATTAAATATACACATCATGATTGCACTCCATAATGGGGATTTGTACCAGTATAAGACACAACTTAATTCTCATTTTTTCCCATAGCCCTACCCACCCTATCACCCTCCCATATACATAAAATTTGTTTCCTTACTTTTTTGTTACAATCTCAACATTTTCCCCCTTCAGCCTATTTTGCATTGAGCATTTTCTATTTCACAATATATAACATACAATGCTAGGACTCATTTACATCTTTCTTTTCTCATACCAGAGAAAAGATGCGATATGTACCTATCTGTGCCCTATTTATTTCACTTATGAGGATATCCTCAAGGTATGTCTATTTAACTATAAATGATTCAAACTTATCATTTTTGATGGCAGAGTAATACTCCATTCTGTAGAAGAACCACAGCTTTTTTATCCAGTCTCCAGTTGATGGACATTTGGGTTGTTTCCAAGATGCAGCAATCACAAGGTAAATTTATTTTTAAAAAGTACTTTTATACTGAATAACATGGCGCTATTTCTGAAAAGTTCTATATATTAAAATGAATACATGCATATTTGTATAAATATCTATATTTTTAAAAATTCATTATATTGGTACATTTTGTATATACCTCATGATCACATTCAACATTGAGAATTTCACCTTTACATGACACATCTTGATACTCATTTTATTTCCCATTCTGCAAACTGGGGCTGGGATTTGGGTTTAGCTGCTAAGCACAGACAACTCTTAGATGTGCTCAATTTTCACTAATTTTAAAGTCTAGATATGTTTTTACTCTACTAAGCCACTGTCCCTGAAAGAAAAGTTTTTCTATTATGAGTTTTTACTCTTTTCCCCATGAGTTCAATTGTCCTATTTTTACTGGCTTGTTTGGGGATCACTCAGTGGGATCTTAGCTAGTTCTCACTTTTCGAATCTAGAGCTATCTCACCTTTCTAAACAAATTCTTCCATTAGTATCTGGAGGCAGGCCATGTGCGGCACACACTCATTTACACACAGGTATTTAGGTCCTTTCGTTGACCTTTTCGAAGCCACACATTTTTCTCCTTTGGGAAATTAAATGAGTTGTGGCTCTACCTCTTGATATTTAAATCAGTCTTCATAAAAATCCTGAAGTCGCTCAGCTTCTAGGCTTTGCCCAGTCTCCTTAGCAACCTGCTTAGCAACAGACCATTTTTAAAAAAGAATTTTTAAAAAGTCGCCCAGGACTGTATCCCTTGCCATTACACGACAAACTGTAAAACACGAAACCTTTCCCATTGCAGTGCATCCTGACTCCTCAGTGGTTCCTCACTGGTTTAACATCCCCGACTTGCCCCATACGGTGGGCATCAGAGCCATCTCCAGATCAGAGATCAGTTCGTGTTGCTCTCTTACTGAAATCTCTTTTCCCCGAGACTTATGCGCCGATTCTGATGTAATCCAGATTTTTAGCAGAGCCTAAAAGCTACCCAGAACTCCTCTTGGGCCCCATCGGCATCTCTCTGGCTCTCACTGCTCCTGCTGTTTTGTCCTGATAATATTCTGGCTCTTCTGATCCCTCTGCAGGCCTTTGCATTGCCGTGCTCTCTGCCTGTGCTGTGCTACTTCCAGACTTTTAGTTATAAACTTTGTCATCCCCAGTGAGGTAACTTCTCATGCCCTCTGACCACCAAGACTTATCTGCATCATTTCAAAGGGATTTTGATTATATCAAAGACTCAGGCTTTTACTTGTGTGTGCATTTATTATGTATGCAATTTGTATGAGGGGAGGGACACTTTCTTCACTATTTCATTCCTATCACTTAGCGCAGGGTTAGGTTGAATAAATTAAATGACTTAATTGCTAGTGTTTGGCAGTGTCTTTCATGTGTCAGCCTTCCTTGAGTAATTTGTTTGCATTTGAGGGTGGTGATAAAATGACTGACATTTATAGAGAACAGAACTCTGCACCACATCCTTCCTGGAAGCAAACACTTATGCATCGGGGACATCCCAGATTTAATTTAAGAGCTGAACTGGGATTCTCAAAGACAGCTGAAGCTAACCATAATTAGTCTGCAGAAGTGGGGAATGCTTTGTCTATGTGGTTTGCTCCTTGCCTTCATCTAGCCTTTAAGATCATACATAAAACATGTTTGCTTGAGCTCTGGGCAAAGTTTAGCAGAGTGGAGTTGAAGGGAAATTCATCTTTCAGACAGGTGGTATCCAAGATTATGAGACCGAGTGCAGGTGACAAAAGAGGTTTGTGTAAGAGGTGGGGAAGGATTCTCCAGTCGTTTGTCTGTGCGCTTCCGCTTGTTTTCCAGAAATGGTGCTTGGCAGGGAACACTGGCCAACTAAGAGCTTTATGGATGGTGCCGATTATTCCATAGGAAATAAATGTATAAGTTAATCAGAAGAATTTCCCTGGCACTGACTTCTCTCTTGCTCTTTAATTAGCTCTTCAAGAGCAGTGCTCCTGCATATGTCTAAAAATAATCAGAAGCCTGGTCAGGAGAAACCTTCACAACCCATTTTTCTCTCCCTGCATTTCAATAGTGGCTCACATTTGACCTTACAGTTATGAAGTGGATAGGTTTGCATACTTTTTCCTTTTTCAAATATTGCATCTGAAATAAAAAGTCATAGCAAGAGGTTTTATTCATTTTAAAAGCTCATCTAAAAGCATATATTGCTCTTGCACAGAACTTTGTAGTTTTCAAAGCCCTTTAACATAAATAATCTAACTTTTCTTCCCTGAATATAAATAGGTGATGCTGATGTTGAAAGCAATGGTTTTGACACCTTCTCTCTTATGTGTCATGGCTTCTGGAAGTCCCAAAGCCTCACTTGATCTGTCTCACCATCTTGTGCGCTGGTGATTATGCTCCTGAAAAGGTTACTGTTGGCTGCCTCAGTTTATTCTGGTTGGCTTTGTTGTTTTCTGTTCTCAAAACTACATGAAAATATTTCCTAGTGTTTTTCTGTATTCCCTGTGACACTGCTGATATCCACATTGACTCCTGAGTGGACAGAAGAAGACTGTATTTCTTACGACAGTGGAGAGATGGCTCTACTTTAATGACCTTTACACTATATTTTCTTCCCTTCTTTTTCCACCAAATGCGACATTTGTGTCATGTACACTGAAACCTCACAGGGCTGGCTCAGAGGGGCCCTAGCACCAGCCCTGATGTGGCCACAGTGAACCTGCTAAGTGTTTTCACCTCGGAGTCCTGGACAAGTTGTGAAGGGGTAGAGTAGGGTGTTGTTGGTCTTCTACTATGGATTAGAAACTGACATATAAGGAAGTAGATTTATTTTTGAATTTATAAAATAATTATTAGGAATTATAGGATTACACTAAGAAATGTTATCTTAATCTGGATTTTTTCAGTTACTTATCTAAAACTTTAGTAGTCTTTTTATCTTCTTGATATAAGAACTTCATTGTCTCTACATTTGAAAAGAAAATATCTAGGCAGGATTGGACTTCACATAAATAGATTTTAGAAGCAGTGATGTGCAGGTACATTGGAGTGTTGGATTCTAGAGGGGGACATGGGCTAGATAATCTCTAATATCTCTTTTCCATCCTTTTGTTGCCAGTAATCCTACAGCCAAATGCAAAACCAACCCACAGAAAATTCTAGGGAAGGAGAAGGAAGAGGTCTGGGCTTTTATTAGAAGAAAGGGCAGAAGCACTGGTAGGAATAACTCAAAGCCAAATGGTTGAGAAGTTCACAGAGAAAGTCAGAGGAAAGCCCGAGAGAGTGGCTTCTGTGTTCAGCTGTGAAACACAAGATGGAGAGAGGCAGCTTGCGGCTCACTAGCTCCACTCTAGGGCAAGGCAGAGTTCCGAGCCCACCCAGGGCTCTCTCAGCTTTTGTAGTTTGAGGAGGGGAAGAATGAAACAGGAGAGGTGAGCCCTGCCAGCTGGCAGGGGTGGAGCAAAGCTGGAGTTCTGAGACAGCTGTCCCATACAGCAGTAGCTCCAAACCCTCACCCATTTGCTCTCAGCTCCCACCCACATCTGGGAAAAACTCCACGGAACTGGTGTGATGTCAGTAGAGTTAGCAACGGTGGTCATTCCAGCTACTTCGAGGCGTCCAACCGTATCTGACAGAACAAAAATGGGAACCATAGTGAGACATCCACAAGCCCCCTTTTCTCTGGTCCTTTTTTTTTTGAGTAAATATTACTCAGAATGACCCAGCCAGTAACACAAGCGGGTGGCTTGGAAGAATTGCCCCTTGTTCCATTATTCTCTCAAGGGCTCTCTGGCATCTCCCCACAGTCTGTTGGCCATTTGTCTTCCTAACAGGCTTCTCATGTCTTAGATTTGAATTCATTTGATCGCTCCAGGACACTGGATCTCATCTACTCTGTGTGTTTCAGTTGGTGATGTTAAACAGAGAGTTATTCTCACAATAAAAAAACATGACATTGGTAAAGATGCAGTAGAGCAATAGGGATCAAAACTGTCTCCATATGGAAGAAAGATGACACTTCATATATTGCAAGGTGAAGGGTCCGTGGATGGAAAATTAGTAGGAGGAAATGTGAAGGGTAGGGAAAATTCTAGGCAAAACAATTTAATGATACTCAAGGTAAGGGATGAAGAAAGTTATTAAATATTGAGGGTGCTCTGAGGCAAAAGGTGGGGCAATATCCCTATGCAGAGTCTATTGGCTTCTTGTGACTATGATGAAATGCCCGAGGCAATTAGCTCACAAAGAGAATAGTTTGGTTCACAGTTCTGGAGAGTCTAGATCTACATCATGTGACCCCATTGCTTCTAGCTCCCAGGGAGGGCACCCGATGCTCATGACAGGGAACACACAGGGGAGCGACCTGCTGTACCGGATGCCAGGAAGAAGAGCCATAGATCGAAATCCCACATTCTCCTTCAAGGGCACATGTAAGTTACCTGAGGACCCGCCATTAGGCCTCCATTTTAGGCTCACAACACCTCCCAATATCCTCTCGGGCTCAAGAGAATGTGGGCTCGCTGGGGAATAATCCACCCGCAAGCCACAGCACAGCTTGATGGAACCGGGACAGGCCGGTCAAAGGCCCACCCATAGGCTTTCATGGGAAGGAGGCTCATGGAAACTTGTCTACATTTGGCCAAGGAAACTATTTTTGTTAGGGGTTTGTGGAAGACTTGCCATGGTTATAGCATCTTCCTGAAACATCTTCTGATCCTTACCTTTCGCCCCAGACTGTGAGCATTCATACTCCTACGTCCACGAGCCATGAGGTCGAGGACGTGCTCTGCCTGAAAAGTCGTCCAGGTGGATTCAAGTCATTCATGTCTCAGCTACTGCATTTTGTAGAAACACACTCATGAATGAGGTGAGAATTACTTTTAAATTTCATCTTTTGTTTACATGATAAAAGTAAATTTAGACAACTTTAGTAATCTACCAAAGACTCACATCAGAAAAGGAATGCAGTTTTTCTTTCCAGGTGGATAAACTGAGACAGGTGAAATGTGTTCATACTGAGAACAGCAAAAAGAAGCACAGTTAGGAATATAATTCTGCAGCCTCGGTTCCCAGCTCCCTGATCTCATCAATAAAACACAGTCAACACCTTGCTCTCTTGGTCTGATTGCTGTATTTACATGCCCCAATTCTCCCATTAATGCTAAATTGTATTTGTATTTAAATATAAATTGTATTTAGCATCACCAGCAGAATCTTTAATTTTTAAATCGCTTCGAAGAGCTCTTAGGAGAAGTTATTAGAATTCAGTCTTGTAAATCCAGGTGAGAAACTAATGCAAAGGTCAAATGACTAACCAGGGGTCATACAGATTACTGTTGCCACTGTAGATAAAAACTCAGAAGATGTCATTCCTTCCATTGTGAATTCTTAAACATTTATACAGCAAAGCATATAAAGTGACACAAATTAAAATGAGACAACGTGAAAATAGTATCCCTTTGCTCACTAAACGTACTTTTTAACACAACACTTTTAATAGCTATGTATCTTTTTAGTTCCTTTGTTTTCCAAACTCTATTGACCTGAAATAATGAACACGATATGTTGAATGACTCCAGGAAAAATAGTGAAGGTTTGAAGTGCACTGTCTTGATATATATGTGCCAGATATTGACATTAATATATTCTGTTCCTGAGTGTACATGATATCACTCTTTAAGGTGAAAGACACTGAGCATAGGGACAAAAGTGAATGGAGAAGATGAAATTTCCAGTAACTCAGAATGTTTGTTTGTGGCAAGGAAATTGAAAATTTCACCAGTAATTTCAAAACTTTCTCTTTCAATAGAAACTCTGCCAGTGTGAAACAACATGTAGCTCGTATTTTAATACAAATAAATTAGATGATAATTTTTTTTTGATACAGGCTTTTACTTTGTGGTCCAGACTGGCCTTGAACTCAATATATAGCCCAGACTAGCCTTGAATTCACAGCAATCCTCCTTCCTCTGCCTCTGAGTACTGGGATTACAGGTGCACACTATCATGCTGAGCAAAGGTGATAACTTTTAAGAGGTGATGATACAATTCCACATATTATAGATCAAAAAAGAGATACAGTGTGCAAAATATAGAAGGAAATATTGGCAAAATCTTTCATATGACTAAGTATTTTATACAAGATACAGTATTCATGAAATTTAAACCAAAGGATGATATAGTTAGTTTTCATATTATTAAACTGAATAAGGTGATCAGAGAAAAAGTAGAAGAAAAAATTAATATTGGGGTTTTGAATAATGTAACAGGGAGTTAATAAATGCCCAGCATAATATTGTGACATGGTCAAAAGCAAGAGTCACATTTGAGAGCTAATGAAGAAGCAGAATTAATTGGAAATAAAAGAGACATCAAAGAATTCCTGCAAGGCAAATCTGTGGAGACAACAGTGAGACTGGGAAATTCCCATTTGTCTTGATTACGGGAGCTTTGATTTAAGATGTGCAGCAATGAACAGGAAAGTCACAGTAGGTGCTCGATGTGAACACTGGGGAGAATTTCTGACAATACTGAAGATACTGAGCAATAAGTTAACCTAGAACAACTCTCCAAGTGCTAAGAGACCTGAAGACTGAACTTCAAAAGTGCCACATGAGCTTTAGTGACACCTTTCTAATTTGTGATGGCAAGCACTAAATATACACTGATATATGCATAATAATATAATTCTAAGCACACACACACTTGACACTGTGGAGCTCAGAGGAAGAAATATATATTATGAAATAGAAAATACTCAAAGTCAAATATGGTGAAGGGGGAAAATAATGAGATTATAACAAAAAAGAAAGGAAACAAAGTTTATGTATATGGGGGGTTGGTAGAGTGTGTAGGGCTATGGGAGAAAATGAGAATTAAGTTGTGTCTTATACTGGTACAAATTCTCATTGTGGAGTGCAATCATGATTTGTATATGTAATGTACCAATAAATATTTCAATTAAAAAAATATCTGTTGAACTCTTTTCAGTAAAGCAAGGGAGTTCCCCATTAATGTTAAAGGATGTCTTCTTGCTATTGTGTGGATATAACCTGAGAGTTCCCTCAGTGTTTGAGTCGGAAGCTTGGCCTTCACAATGACAGCATGGAAGTGGGAGGCTCTGTGAGGGTGGAGCCTGAGGGGTCCCGGGCATCAGCGGGCATAGGGCCTCTGGTGGGATCATGAAAGGTCTTGCAGAGTAAAGTGGGTTCTTCCAAAGAGGACAGACTCAGAGTCCTCCCAGTCGCTCATTTTCTGTCTTGCTATGGAACACTTTCCATGTAGGATCCTTCTATGAGGCCTCTTGCCATGTCATCGTTACCAGCAGCCTGGCACTGTGCTACTGGACTCCCAGACTGTGAACTAAATAAACCCTTTTTATTTACAAATGTCTCAATCTCAGGTATTTTGTTATAGTAATAGAAAACAAACAGAATAATATACTTCTGAAAGAAGAAGCAGACTTGGTTCATATGATTTCAAAGATACTTGAGAACAATAAAGATACATTTTCTAACACAAAACTGTGTTAGTTGAAAGATTGACTAGACTAAAGTGAATTTTTGGGCACTGAGGTTGGCTATGACATATGCAACACACAACATACCTTTGTTATGCAAAGAAGACTGAGTACTTTTTGAGAGTTGTACATGACAATAATGAAATAATAAAAAAGGAGTTCTTCAAAGATCCCCCTAAACACTGGAGTTTTGTCCAGTGTTTGTCTAAGATTTTATGCCAATCAGCACTCTGATCAATATTTTAGAACTTTAAACATAAGGACTCATCTGAAGATAACGTTTTCCTGTAGTGAAAGCATTGTAAAAGTAGCTTGTCATTCATCTCCAAGAAAATGGCACACCTACTGTCAAACATAACCTGAAAATTGGGTAAAAACTCTGCCCAGAATTATCACTTTGCTAATATCTTTATTTTTAATATGGCTGAACTCCTTAATGTTTTAGTTTGGTTTTTCTTTCATTTCACTCTGTCCCTTTCCTACTCGCCCGTGTGGAAATATTGAGCTTAGAAGACCAGAAATGTCACTGGTGCACCCATCTCAATGGATTTAGGCAGAAGGATGATTTACATAATTTTGAGCCAAGATAAGCATAAAAATCATCATCAAAATAATTTTATGACTTCTCAGTCCCAAAATTTATATGTTTTATATACAGAAATATAAAGTACACAGAAGCAAACATTTGATTCTGAGACCATTTCCACAACCTAATCAGCTTCGTTTTCTTAATTAAATAAATCTTTATTTAAGGAATTTCACATGTAATTCCTTCAGCACTCATTCAAATCCCTTTCCTGAGGTTTTTAGCCTTCAAAATAGCCCTTTCAAAAAGAAATAGTACTTAACCCAGTTATCCTGTCTCCACTTGAATTATGGATAAACAGTGACAACTTCAAAACCCCTAGGACTTCATATCCAAATTTCTTCCAGTGATTTACATGTTAGGAGCCTAGGGCTGGGGATTTGGCTCCGTGGTTCTGGCACCTGCCTTACAGGTGCAAGAGTCCATGTTCGATGCTTGGTAACCATGCACAACAATGCCGGGCATGGTGGCTCTCACCTGTAACCCCAGCCCTCTGGAGGGGGGCAGAGGCAGGAGGATTGCTGAGTTTGAGGCTAAATTTAGTACCAGTCTGAACTACAAGGGGAGACCCTGTCTCAAAAAACTAAAAAAAAATGTTAGGAGCCTAGAATTTGAATCATACATAGTATTGGTATTTTGCCACATAATCTAGATTCTACTTTATTCCTTAATCATTCATTTCTAATACTGAAAGTGAACATTTTTTCTTATTCTTGAGGAACATGTTACAGGTCTCACTGTCCCCTCTATGATACAATTACTAATGAGGGAAGCAGACCCGAATCTTAATTTTATCCATATTGATCAATTCCAGACATCAATCAACAGTGCCCATCTAGTTTCATTTTTAAGAAAAATATTAGCTTACTTTTACACAGGACTTTACACACACACACACACAATTTCCTAATAACCTTTAGCTAATATTCCAGAATTGCTTTTTTTTCTTTTCCTTTTTCTGTATTTATTGTCCAGTCACATTCTAAATTGTATATTTTCTTCTTTGTTAAATCTTCAGTGGCTCTGCAATGCTTCTGAGCAGGAACAACATGTATCACTGTCAAAGACATGTTTTTTTGAAACCTCTCTGTGAGAGTCTGCCGAGTTTCCTGGAACCCAGGATTAATGTGTAAAACACACTTTCTCAGCTGTTGTACTGAATGCTGTTTCTCTTTAAAACATGACACCACACTCTGCTTCTGGGTGCAATTAGGACAGAATATATGAAAAATGTCAACAAGAATAACAGTTGAATGTTTGGCACTGAACATGTGCTAGAATCATTTTAGGGACAAGTGTAAGTTGGAAATTCTAGCCAGCAAAAGGTCAGCTCTTCTGGGCCAAGGACTTAATAAAGCAGCACTAGCTTCTTCCACAATAGCAAAAATACAGGAAACCTGTTTTTTTCAGGGTGGGACATTCTAAGTGAAACTGTGTAGTTCAGTACCTAATATGAGTGTAAAAATATGAACAGTATGTAAGTCATTTGACTGCAAAGCACAGATGTGCCCAATGCCAATCTCTATCATTTAGATTGATAAGGAAAATGCATGCCTCATTTTCAGTCCATACAGACCCAGCTACTGATCAATGAGTTGTTACAAGGACTTTTGTACTTGAAAGTTTCACCTTTATTTTGAAGTCAGATGCCATCAATTAAGAGTATAAAGATAATCTGTTCAGAAAAAGGCACTGAACAGTGATATGTTCAGGTTTGATTTCACGAATATTAAACATATGTATTAAATCCTTGGTGCATGCTATTTACATGAATGAAAGTGACTGAGAATATTTTCAAGTGTGAAATGTGGTTTAGATAAGCTTTTAGGTAATATGTTGAGAAGCATCAATTCATAGAGTGCAGTTGGAAAATGCTTGTACTTCTCCTTCAAACCTTCTAATTATCACACAGTGAATATTCCAATGTGATGCCTCTGTAATTTATACTTTTCTCTAAAACTCACAAATAAATTTTAGTGCATGTGTGAAAGGAAGAGGCATCAATTAAAAGCCCGAGGTATACAACCATGTTGCTATCCTTTAATATGATGATTTTGTCATTTTATTTTGAGATCTCTTTCTATTTAGAATATTATTTTCCCTTAAGATCAATTTATTTAAGCCAAAAAGTAAAAAGCTTAAATTGAAGGAACATTGATAACGCGAGTGACACGTCCTGTGCACTATGCACAAATCCCTGAGGTGGTCACACTGGACACCTCCATCTTCCCTTCGCCATTTGAGTCATGCTGCTTGAGGTAAAGCACTTCCTTCATGACGCTTTGAGTCTGAGTGCTTTACTGTACTG